>JAAGKR010008452.1:0-13373 GCA_011419295.1 Clarias macrocephalus
CACACACACACACACACACACACACACACACACACACACTCACTCACACACATACACACACTCACTCACACACACACACTCACACACACTCACACACACACACTCACACACACACACACTCACACACACTCACACACACACACACACACACACACTCACACACACACTCACACACACACACTCACACACACACTCACATCACACACACACACACACTCACACACACACACACACACACACACACACACACACACACACACACACACACACACACACACACACACACACTCACACACACACACACACACCACACAATGTCCTGTGCTGAGTGTCAGTGCCCTCGACAGAGACGGTCGGAGTGTCAGTGTCCTCTTGTGTCCTCTGTAGTGTGAGGCGTGAGGGGTCAGTCTGGGTAATGATGCCCCTCTGCGAAGTTCTTAATGAATGAGAAAGTAGTTGCTGATTGGATGATGGTTCGGATGAATTGGCTCTGGTCACGGCTCTTTGCCAGATTGAGAGCAGCGCTCATCACACTGGGGGTATTAATGGTGCAATACATCAATGTCATGGCCACACGTTTAGCAAGAAAAAGCTTGAAGAGAATCTGATGTCACGGCAGTTTGTAGTGAATGAAACACATTTAGCTTCATCTGCTCTCCAAACATCATTTTAATGCTCTTGGTCCAGCTGAAAAAAGTCAGTCGTGTTTAATCTGAGTTTTGTGTTTGGTTGGTTGGAGTTGTTCTTTTCTTTTTTTTTCTTTTTACCTTCTACACCCCCTTAATGTTTGTGTCGCGTGCTATGGCTGCTTGATCTGCTGAGCCCAGTAGCGGGTCAGGTCACTGCCCCGTGCTCCAGTCCACTGAAACGGACTGTAAGGAGGCGGCTCAAGGTTAAACAAGGATAAACAGATACATATATTACACTATAATTGTAGACAGACGTAGAGAAGTAAATACTTTAAATACAGAAGAGAAAAACCAGGCAAGAATACACAAAATAATAAATTCATAAATAAAAACCAATGTAAACAAGACAATGGACAGAAGACTTCAATCATTAACTTTTCACTGAGACAGATATGTTCCCCCATAGTCACATACTGTGTCCTTTTTATTGAACAAAATTAAAAAGTTTTTACCTTTTTTGTTTCAATAACAAATCTGATGTGTTTGCATCCTCTCCTCGCCCCACACCCCTCCCACAAGGGTTCAAAGTCTTCTTTACTTTTTCTTTTCTTTTCACCACAATCCCAGCAACACTGCCGTATTAAGTGTTAAATGTAATAAGCACCCAGGAACATTCACTACGGGGGGGCGCGCGAGAGCACGCGAGTGCACGAGAGCTCAGCTGAGGCTTAGTGCCAGAACATCAGCGCTATCATCCACCCATTATATCATCCACCCGCTAGGTGGAAGTGTGTAGTGCTTCACCGGCTTCTTAATAAAGAAATAAGCGACAAATGAACGTCTCCTTGTAAGTGAATACAAGACTTGGTGTCAGAAGCAAAAGGAAAAGACAGCAGCAATGTCGAAATTGAATCCGCCCGACAGTTTCGACTTTGGTTGTCCATCAGAGTGGCCGTCGTGGAGACAGAGGTTCTTACGCTACAGGACCGCCACGAAACTGAGCCAGGAAGACACAGAGGTGCAGGTTAGCACGTTGCTATACGCTATGAGCATCGAAGCCGAGAACATTTTCAAATCGTTCACATTCACGGAAGGGGAGAGTGCGGAGGATTACCGGACCGTTCTTGGAAAATTTGATGAATACTTTATGCCGAAAAGGAATGTGATACATGAACGGGCATGTTTCCATCAGCGAGCGCAGAAGCCAGGGGAAAATGCGGAATGCTACATCAGAGCGCTGTACCAGCTCAGTGAGCACTGTGAATTCGGGGCGAGCCGAAATGAGCACGTAAGAGACAGACTCGTAGTAGGAATAAGAGATAAAGAACTTTCTAGAGCCATGCAGCTAATGACAGCACTTACCCTGGACGCGGCGGTGCAGGTGACACGGCAGGCCGAGGACGTCGCGAAGCAGATCGGCCAGCAGGAGGGACAACCAACGGGCGGCGTGCAGGAGGTAACCTCCAGGCCGCCATCAAAGGCAGCCCTGACCGAAAGAGAAAAACCAAAAGAAGCAGCCAGAGCAGAAAAGAGGATACATGCTGCGGCCGGTGCGGTAAGACCAGACACCTAGACATCGGAAAATGCCCGGCAGCGGGTACCGAGTGTAGAATGTGCAGAAAAAAGGGGCACTGGGCAAGAACGTGTCAATCAAAAACTGTGAGACAAGTGACAGTGAACGAGGAAAGCAAAGAAAGCTTTTGGGTGCGAAAGGGGCCACATGGACTGGAGGTCGAATCCCTGTTCATTTTAAGATAAGACACAGGAGCTGATGTTAATGTCACTAACACACAGACATTTAAAAAGCTTCAGTCAAGTACACAGTGTTCAAACATAGAACTGCATAGTACCACGAAAACACACTGACATCAAAAGCAGAGCATAAAGGCCAAAAATATGCCATTACAGAGGCTTAATAACTGCCGACTTGAGAGGTTTAAGGACGGGACCTAAGTGGAGTGAGGAATGAATCATGTTTAGAAGCGGCTCTCCAGCTGTATGAATCACTTCTTTTAGTGATACCACTGGGATTGGATCTAACAAGCGTGTTGTTGATTTAGCCGAGGTGAGGAGTTTATACAGCTCCTCCTGTCCTACACCTGTAAAGCACTGAAAATCTAAATGAGAAGCTCTAGACTGGACTGGATCACAGGATGCTGTTAGTGGTTGAACTTCCATCATTTTCTTCCTGATACTATCGAATTTTTCATTGAAGAAGTTCATGAAGTCTTCACCTCTAACCTGTGATGGGATCCTCCCTGCAGATATCTACTGTATAGCGTTTAGAGCCTGTCTGTAACGGGCCATGCTGTCTTTCAGCCTTGTTTAACCTGAGTCTAACTAATGTTTTTCCCTTTCGCTCGAGGTCCCGGGTTGCTCTCATGAGGGCGTGCGGATGACCATCGTACCGTGGCGCAGGTGTTTTATCTCTGAAGTTAAATCACTGTTTTAATCTAACAGGGGCAACAGTGTCTAGTGTGCTCGTAAAAACAGTTCTGTTAGTCACTACGTCTGGATCGTCTGCATTTAGGGGTCTAGTAACGTGTTGAGACAGATCCGGCACGTTGCTCGTGGGGAGACGCAGCTAATCTGCTCTACAGGTACAGTAGAGTGTACACTAGGAGGTGATGGTCTGTGATGTCATCACTTTGAGGTGGAACCTCTACATTAGTGATATCTACTGTATACTGTATTATAATGAAATCTAGCCTATGACTTTTGTTTAACCACAAAGGAATTTAGTAAATCCAGAAATGCGAGTCTTAAGGTGTCATTTGCATCATCTACTGTATATGTTAAAGTCTCCTACAATCAACACTTTGTCAGAGTTAATCAATCGATCTGACGATTGGGGTGGGGGGGGGGGGGGGGTTAAGTAGATTTTTATAATGGAAACTTTACTTGCACTTGAGCAGAAAGTTTTTCTTTACTCTTTCCCCCTGTGACGGTGGCCAGGGCGAGCGGTAGCAGGGGGTTATTGTGTATGTCAGTGAGTGTAAGAGCCTACAAATGTAAATGACCTGAGGAATGCGTCAGGGATTATAAACTATACATTATACACTCCAAACGTACCAGCAGAAGGAGGTTCTCTGTATAAAAAGGTGAGTTGGGGTGGGACTGACCACAGAAAAGCACATTTAAAGAAGAACAATCTAAAGAAGGCACTTATCAAAGCCTCTCGCACATCAGAAGAAACCGCCGTGTCCGCGGACGCCAGCAGCGACAGTACTGTACGTTACAGGTGGTGTTTTACTGCAAAGGCATAACAGCCGCTGGAAAGCAGGTGCAGACGTGTCTAGAAGGCTGAGAGATCCGGAGGTCAGAGCACACAATTACAGAAGCAGTGAAAAAAAGTTCCAAAAGTACCTTTTTTTAAAACAAATACCGACTATTTGGAGAGCAACTGAATATACAGTAAATCTTACACTGGAAATAGTCGACACTGTTCAAACATACATATGTTACCTACAGTAGGGATTTGTTTTAAAAACTTTATGTTGGTAAAAAAGAAAAGTGAGATTAGGAAATTTGTGTTTCTTGTTCTTTAATTTGCTACTTTGTAAAGTTATTTATTTCTAATCTATTTCTATTATCTCATTATTTGGAAATGCCAGAATTTGTACTTTATTTATAATTAGTTTATAAATATTTTGGCTGCTTACATAATTTCCCCCCAAAAAAGGTAAATCAATAAATAAATCAGACATTACGATGAAACAGTCACTCAGTCTACCACGGCTGAAGAGTTTTTCCTGCAGCCAGTATGTGTGTGGTCATGTGACTACATGTGGTTATTGTTCCTACAGCTGATTGCTCAAACAGAGTCATGTGATTATTGTTGCAGCGTCTGATTGGTGAAACACAGTCATGCGGTAGATCCACCGGCCGCATGTGTAGAATAAACGGTTAGAACAGTAACGAGCCGAGTGGAGCCGAGTGGAGCCGAGTGAGAGTCGCGTTTCTTCTTCACTAAGCTACTCAAGTAAAAGTAAAACGTATTGTGCAGTAAAACTACTCATAGAAGTAATTTTTTTTTTAAAGTTACTCTAGCAAATATAAGTCGATAGGACCCACATCCGCCACCCACTAGGGGGCCTCAGAGGGTAATATAGTGGCAGGAACCGCAGACAAGGAGTTAGTTGTTGTTGTATTCTGAATGTAAAAAAAGCACATGGAATTATGCACTGATTCACCGGCTACTTAATAACGAAGAAAGTGACGAATAACATTTACATCTAAACATTCATATCTTAATGAATTAGTATCAAATCCTGCTACCTGTAACTCTCCTGTTGGTTAGACTCATCATCTGTGCAACGATGCTGAAATATTTACTGAACCTGGCGTCCCTCTTCATCTTGGCGCAGGGAACGAGCTCA
Organism: Clarias macrocephalus; assembly: GCA_011419295.1. NCBI lineage: Eukaryota > Metazoa > Chordata > Actinopteri > Siluriformes > Clariidae > Clarias > Clarias macrocephalus. The sequence goes on from JAAGKR010008452.1 coordinate 5,009, forward strand.
CAGGACATCATGACCCCGAGCGTGGACGTCCTCTCTGAACCCAAATCCATGAAGGAGCGAATCAAAGTGATGGAGGAGGAAATAAACGAGCTCCGGAAGGAGAACGGAGGTAAGGCAAGCTGGACGTGAAGCTGCAGACAGACACTCCGTCCGGACTGTACGCCAGTCTGTATATTAGTTGTCATATGAAGGTGTTACTGTAAATCTCTGCTGTTTAAAGAGACGCTCCTGGAAATATTTTTGAATGATTTATTGTTTTCAGAGCAAAACAATCAGCTACAAACTCTGAACGCCAGCTTGAACACCAGAACAGAGGAGCTGCTACCAAAGGACAACGGTGAAGTCAAACATTCACAAATCTAATGCAAATATCGGACTCAGCTCCCGTTAAAGCTTCAATTATACATTTAGCTGCTTTATTGACATCAGCACCAACATTTAAAGAAATAAAAGTTTAAATCAAACACATGCGGAGGATTCTACAGCTCGTCTAACGGGGTCAGTCTGCTGCTGGAGAAAGGAGACACCGTAACTGTCCGTCTGTATGCCGGAACGTGTATCTTCGACAACGGAGAACATCATCACAGCTCGTTTAGCGGTGAACTGCTCTTCCCACTGTGAGGATGAAATGCAGGACGAGCTCCAGGTGACACACAGGGCTGTTTGGGATGTTTAGGGAAAATTGTGTGTAATTGTATCAAAATAAAAAGCTAAAGGCATGAAAAAAAAGAAGAAGAAAAAATATATATATATATATATACACTGTATATCTCCTCCAATAGAAAGCAAAGGTGACTGTTTCTGTGGCACTGATGGATGTGTCTAATGCAGAATCATTAAAAGGGATGAAACACATATGTACAGATGGTACTCGACCAGAATAATAATTTTAGCACCACGTGTCCTGCCGGCGGCATTAGGGGTGTGTGTTTGCTGGCTTAACCTCTAAGTGTCGCTTTAAGTATAGACGTAGTTCATTACCTCATGGATTAATGAGCCACAGCTCACGTGCTAGCAGATAAATACTGTACAAGTGAAACATTAAACGAATTTACAATCACAGGACTTAAATTACAGTCCAGATTTAGAATTTATATTAAATATAGTCGTTTCTTATTTGCATCGAATTTAAGCAAAGTAAATGTTAACACAGTGAGCCTTTAAATTTTATCATGTGCAAACACTTTTTCACAGCACTGTAGTTGCTCTCATTTGGGTGGAATAGGGTGGAGTAATATACAAGCAATTGTTCGTATGAGTACCATGTAGTCATGCTTTGTGCTAATAATTAATGTTTATTCTCGAGGCTGTTTGAGACTGAGTGAACATCAAACCGGTGCAGATTTAAGGTTGTTACTCACCAGAAATGTCTTCTTATGAAAAAAATATCAATTAACGAAAGCTGCCAGCTCTGTTTTTATTGGGGGTTTTTAATTTGTCATTTTTAAATGATTGAACTCATCATATACATTTTTCTATTACAGGAAAATGCTAAATGCAGTTATTAAATTATTATATTATTATACAGTATATAAGGGGGAAAACTTGTCCAAACCTACCTGGCCCTTTGTTAAAAAAAAATAAAAAATTAAAAGTGAAAAATGGTTGCTAAATGATGAATGAACTGTGATTAACCACATTTTATTGGAGTTTCACTTGCCGCACCCAGACCTAATTACTGCCAGACCTGTTGAATCTAGAAATCAATTCAATCGAAGCTGTCTGATCAAATGAAAATCTCTAATTTCTAAAGAAATTTAAGAATTATTCACAAATGGAGAAAACTCAGTGGTGAACCCTTCCAGGAAAGACCGGCCTACTAGGGAAAATTACTCCAAGAGCACAACGAAACCTCATCCAGGAGCTCATAAAAGAACACAAAACAACATCTAAAGACCTGCAGGCCTCACCCTCCTCAGTTACTGTCAGTGTTCAAGATTCAACAATAAGAGAGAGACTGGAGGCAAAAATGGCATCCATGGGAGAGTTCCAAGGAGAAAGACACTGCTAACCAAAAAAAATTGATTATCCCAATATTCTGTGGACAGATGAAAAAAAAGTTTAACTTTTAGGAAGACATGCGTGTCAGAGCAGGTACACACGGGTTGGAACCAAACACAGGATACAATAGATGTAGAGGGCATGTTAAACACCTTTAATAAGAGTTTAGATGGAACAACAGGAATGCAAGGACTCCTGTTAAGTGTTTGCTTATGAGTCTAACACACACAAACACAAACACACAGGCTTGGGGAGTAGACTGCAACAGACAGTTATGCTCCATCATCATGGTTACTAGTGTAGATTTTAATCAGAAGTCTCACATACTGACACAGCACAGCATTGTCACAGGCTAGGTTAGGTGTCATCTCAGTATGAGCACATCACATCATCACATCACATTATCAATCACATCACCACTTCACATCACCACATCACACCACATTACATCACCACATCACACCACATCACAACACATCACATCACACCACATCACACCACCACATCACATCACCACATCACACCACATCACCACATCACATCACCACATCACCACATCACATCACCACATCACATCACACCACATCACATCACCACATCACATCACACCACATCACCACATCACATCACCACATCACACCACATCACATCATCACATCACCACATCACACCACATCACATCACCACATCACATCACCACATCACATCACCACATCACACCACATCATCACATCACATCACCACATCACATCACCACATCACATCACATCACATCACCACATCACACCACATCACATCACCACATCACACCACATCATCACATCACATCACCACATCACATCACCACATCACACCACATCACCACATCACATCACCACATCACATCACACCACATCACATCACACCACATCACACCACATGACCACATCACATCACCACATCACACCACATCACCACATCACATCACCACATCACACCACATCACATCACCACATCACATCATCACATCACATCACCACATCACACCACATGACACCACCACATCACATCACCACATCACATCACCACATCACATTATATCACGCATTCCAAGACCACAGAACTAAGCCTATGGAAAAGTAATTGCTTTATAAACTTGTGACAACAAAATCAGGGTAAAAATCTGGCATTAGTGCAAAGTTATCTCTGGCATGAAAGTGTTTTTTGTTTCTTTTTTTGTTAACTTGTGGATCTATTAGCTAAAAATAGCACTGAACCATCTGCTACATCAAGCATTCAGTCATTTGCTTGATGTACACCCCAGGCTTTCAGATATTAAAGCAACAATCTGATATACAATTTTTATAAATACAAACAAATACAAGTCTGCTATAGCCCTTATCCTGGAGATCGTCATGGGGGTCTGGAGCCTATCAAAGAAGACTTTGGGCATGAGGTGGGAACATTAATTGGAAGACTATTCCATAACTTTTGAAAAGAAAAACTTTGAAAGAAAAAGTTCCGCCCCCTGCTGTAGTTTTAATAATATGTGGTACTGACAGGCAGCCTGCATCCTTTGATGGAAGTAGGCGTGGCGGATCGTAAGACACTAACAGTTCACTCAGATACTGCGGCGCGAGACCATTTAGTGCTTTATATGTCAAAAGTAGTATTTTAAAATCAATGCGAAATTTCACAGGGAGCCAATGCAGTGTAGATAAGATAGGGGTGATGTGCTCGTATCTTCTGGTTCTAGTGAGGACCCTCGCTGCTGCATTCTGGACTAACTGAAGCTTGTTTATACACCTAGTTGAACAACCAGACAGTAAGGCGTTACAATAGTCCAACCTAGAGGTGATAAAAGCATGAACTAGTTTTTCTGCATCGTTTAGTGACAATATGTTTCTTATCTTGGCAATATTTCTGAGGTGAAAGAAAGCTATCCTGGTAATATTATCTACATGTGCTTCAAACGAAAGGCTGGAATCTATAATCACACCGTGGTTTCACTGCAGCACTTGATGGAACAGCAGGGCCATTTAAAGTTGCAATGTGGTCAAAAAGGCTTGCTTCTATCTGCACGTGTGCCTATCACTAGAAATTCTGTCTTACCAGGATTAAGCAGGAGTTAGTTAATTAACATCTAGTCTGTTATGTCCTTCACACATTAATCAACTTCATTAAAATGTTTTTTTCTCATCTGGTTTTGCTGCAACATATAACTGTCATCAGCATAACAACAAAAACTAATACCATGCTTATGAATTATTTTACCCAGAGGAAGCATGTAAAGAGAAAAAAGCAGTGGGCCTAAAATTGAACCCTGTGGAACACCACTTGAGAACATGGAGAATAGGCACCATTTACATCTACGAACTGATAACGATCAGTCAAATAGGATCTGAATTAGGAGATGACCGTTTCCGATTCCTACTACATTGTTCCAATCTGTGAAGGAGAATACTATGTGTCAAGTAACACTTGAGGTCGATATAACACAAGCATTGTGACGCAACTCTGATCAGAGCCCAATAGGAGGTCATTTACTACTTTAACGAGTGCTGTCTCTGTGCTGTGATGAGGCCTAAATCCTGACTGATACATTTGTTTATGCTATTTCTATGTAGAATTAAATAGATTAGCTCATTTAAAAGATTTCGAAACATACACTACCCATTGCAACAGGGTTAATGCTGGTACTATCTGCTTGAGAAAATGTGTCGGTATAGGATCTAATATACAGGTTGATGATTTTGCAGAAGAGATGAGTGAAATTAGTTCCCTCGCTTCAAGGGGAGTAAAGTGTTCTAAGTTCTGATGTGATGTGGTTAGTTTATCATCTGTATAACTTAAATTGTCTGGTTTCAAAGCCTGAATTTTTTGCATAATATTTATGATTTTGTTATTGAAAAAGTTCACGAAATCCTCACTACAGTATGTTCTTGTTGTGGAGATTTCTGCAGTGGTCTTGTTTCTGGTTAATTTGGCTACGGTATTAAATAAAAATCTAGGATCGTTTTTGCTATTTTCTATAATAGCGGAGAGATACGTTGATCTAGCTACACTAAGAGCTTTTTTATAGTTCAGGATGCTTCTCCTTCCAAGCTATTTGGAATACTAACAATTTAGTTTGACACAATTTACGTTCTAAAAGCTCTGGAAGATTATTGATGAAGCTCTGTGCGGTATTTGATGTAAATGTACGTTTAAGGCGGTAGCGCGGTGCTGTGTGTACATTATTATTATGACACGCTTTAATCGAGACAAGATAGTGATCTGAGATAACTTCAGACTGTGGAATTGTGGTTATATTTCCTATACTTAATCCGAAAGATAATATTAAATCTAAAGTGTGACCTGCTTTATGAGTGGGTCCTACTACACACTGATTTACTCCTACTGAGTCCAGTATGGACAAGAATGCTGTTCTCAGAGGGTCTTCTGGATTCTCAAAATGAATATTAACGTCTCCAGCAATTAACGCTTTATCTACAGAAACAACAAGGTTTGAGAGGAAATCTGCAAATTCACAGAGAAACTCAGAGTACGGCCCTGGGGGTCTGTAAATGATGATTAGCGGATCGACTGAGCAGACTTCATATTTGTAGCTACACTTTTTACTAGGCCTCTTCTGAGACTATGTGCTATACTACAAGAAATGAGAGCAGCACCTTCCCGAGTGGGATGGACACCGTCCCGCCCTAACAGGCCAGTTTTGCCCTCAAAGGTCTTCCAGTTGTCTATGAAGCCCACGTTGTTCTCGGAGCACCACCTGGACATCCAGCAGTTCAGTGACCATAACCTGCTGTAAGCTATGTCGCCACGTCTCATTGGGATGGGGCCAGAGCAGATTACTTAATCGGACATCGCCTCTGCTTATTTCAACACCTCTGCAAAGTTATTCTTGCTAACCTCTGACTGAGAAGGCGTATATCATTAGCTCCAGTATGTATCACTATCTTTGAGAACCTATGCTCACCTTAAACTCTAAGATTACCTGCTAAACTGAAAAATGTAGTATAATTTAAATGCTGATAAAACAGAGGAACTTTCGCGGTAACGATACAAAAACAGGAAGCTACGTCACAAACCAAGTGGTATGCAAGGTGATGTTGAATAAACATGAAGTGCACACTCAGGCAGAATTGTGATGGTGCTTCCACAGTGACTGGTAACAGTTTCATTTGTTTATTGGATTTGTGTCAGTGTTCTAAAGATGGCGCTGTTGAGTGCTCTGGGCTTCTCAGTCCTGCTGATACAACACTTTGGGCTCTGTGTAAGTGCTGGATCTGAGACTGTCAGTTGTCCTGCAATGGCTGGTGTTCCAGGTTCTCCTGGACACAATGGCCTTCCTGGAAGAAACAGCAGAGACGGGCTTCCTGGACCTAAAGGAGACATGGGAGAGCAAGGTGTGTGTGTGTGTGTGTGTGTGTGTGTGTGTGTGTGTGTGTGTGTGTGTGTGTGTGTGATACATTCATGGTTATTCTATTGTTTATATTTCAGGGCTGAGCGTGCAAGGACCTCCAGGTAACGCAAGACCAGAAGGTCCAATAGGTCCAGCAGGATCAAAAGGAGAAAAAGGAGAACCAGGTAAACCCAAAACCTGTTAAGAGTCACAAATCTAAAATCATACTGCTCTTTGGGTTTGAAAATAAACCTGTGAATAAAGTTGTAGAAACTTTGTAAACTCTTAACAAAGATTTTTTTTTTTTTATCATTACTTATCATGTTCAACATTGCTTCTCTGATTTATGTCTTTAGGTTTTTATTGAATAAGACTCTACAGCAAGAAATCAACCAGATCAGGGAACAACTTCAGTCATTGCTACAGCGTAAGCACCATCCCTGGCATCCAGATGTGGCAGTTAACTAATTAAATAAATTTGTTATTGTGCTTAAATACACATTTAATACATTGTACTTTACTTTAGTAGTTTTATTAGAAGAACCTTAATTCTACTACATTATACATTGAATAACAAGGGGGTGTCCACATCTCAAAGTCTCACCTGATCGTATTAAAAATCTACTCGACATGGATTTGCCAGGTCCCACTATTGCTAACATGCTAGGGATCAGTAGACGGACCTTATTCAGACGAATGGTGGATAATCGCTAAGAGCTCTATGTAGCAGACTCACAGAAGTTGGATGCTTCTGTAACAGCTCTGAAGCAAAGCTGTGTAGTTCGAAGGACTTTATCAGCTTCTGGGCCAAAGGCAATTATGCACATCGACACCAATCACAAGTTGATTCGGAAAGTAATAAAATGTGAACATTAGGCTAGGAAAAGACTTTACTTGGTCAAATTGTGTTACTGTTTTACGGAAGCGCATTGCATTCACAAAAGAAAAAAAAATCACTGGAATTATCTCATAATTATGACATCCTGATCTCATAATTATGACTTACTATCTCATAATTATGACTTACTATCTCATAATTATGAGATAAGGGGGAGCAGTCTCTAGCAGGGGACATTTTAGTGCATGACACCGGAAACGAAAGTTACTGCATCCTTTTGCTTGAAAGCGCCTCATTGCACACTCATGGAGATGTAGCAGCTCTCCTATGGTTTAGCCTGATGTCTGTACATTAGTTAAATCCACTATTATCATCCAAATTACTCAATGATATTAATATCTCCCAGTGTCTCAATCCAAGAAAGAAATAAACGCGAATTAAATTCGCCAATATTTGCTCTATTGTCTAAAAAAATCACAGGAATTATCTCATAATTATGATGTTTTTTTACTCATAATTATTACTTAATAACTTATAATTATGCCTTAATATGTCATAATTTAAGATCCTGGTCTCATGGTTATGACAGAAGGTGGGTTCGGTGATCGGCACAAAACGGGGACAATAGTGGCGAATTTAATTCGCGTTTATTTCATTATTGGATTGAGACACTGGGAGATATTAATGTCATTGAGTAATTTGGATGGTAATAGTAGATGTAACTAATGTCCTGTTCCGTGGCGCGGTATGGACAGAGCTTTAAGTCAAGTCAAGTCAATTTTATTTATATAGCGCTTTTAACAATTGACATTGTCGCAAAGCAGCTTTACACAATAAAAAGAAGGAAGTCTGTATGCAATGTGTATGAATCAAAATGATCAGATGGTCCCTGATGAACAAGCCGAGGGCGACGGTGGCAAGGAAAAACTCCCTGGGATGGTAATAGGAAGAAACCTTGAGAGGAACCAGACTCAACAGGGAACCCATCCTCATCTGGGTGATAACGGAGAGCAGGGATTGATCAACTTAATAATGTGTACTGGAAGTTCAGTGTAACAGGAGATGTGTTAAAATTAAAAGGAGTCCAGTTTGTTCCTGGAGGCTCAGGTAGACTGTAGGAGATTCCAGTCCTGAGCTATCGA
>JAAGKR010008452.1:13393-30503 GCA_011419295.1 Clarias macrocephalus
GCCTCATTGCACACTCATGGAGATGTAGCAGCTCTCCTATGGTTTAGCCTGATGTCTGTACATTAGTTAAATCTACTATTATCATCCACATTACTCAATGATATTAATATCTCCCAGTGTCTCAATCCAAGAAAGAAATAAACGCGAATTAAATTCGCCAATATTTGCTCTATTGTCTAAAAAAATCACAGGAATGATCTCATAATTATGATGTATTTTTACTCATAATTATCACTTAATAACTTATAATTATGCCTTAATATGACATAATTATAAGATCCTGGTCTCATGATTATGACAGAAGGTGGGGTTCGGTGATCGGCACAAGACGGGGACAACAGTGGCGATTTAATTCGCGTTTATTTCATTCTTGTGTTGAGACACTGAGAGATGTTAATGTCATTGAGTAGTTTGGATGGTAATAGTAGATGTAACTGATGTCCTGTTCCGTGGCGCGGTATGGACAGAGCTTTAGAGGGGGGCAACGAAACAGGAGTGTGTGAGCGCTTATGACACACACGGGACCTTCCTGTTTGGACATGGCGCGGGATTATTAATTAGGAACTTAAATGAAACCAAAGAAAACTGAAAACACAATATAACGGAGCTCCGCCGTCTGCGTGAGACCGGACGGGGCTCTGGGAAATAAAGCGCTAATAAACTTAAGCTGAGCGCGCGCGCCGGCCTCTCTTTCGCCGACGTCTCTCAACTTTCTGCGCGCTTCACTTTTCTTTCTTTCTTTGGTCCTTGGCCCTGATCCCTGACCGGTTCTACCTAAATGATCTCTACGGCGGTACCAGGACCCTTAAATAAACACGCCGCCAAGTGCGGCTCGTTCAGGCTGATGTGTGATAAACCGCGTGTATAAATGTCCGCGCCTTTGCCTGTTCAGACCTCCGCGGAGTAGCAGCCTGCGGATCTGCCCGGTCTGAACAGTTTATGCGCTGCTCTGCCCCTCGCGCGTCCCGCGTCTTTACATGTACAGTCATCAGGCTAAACCATAGGAGAGCTGCTACATCTCCATGAGTGTGCAATGAGGCACTTTCAAGCAAAAGCATGCAGTAACTTTCGTTTCCGGTGTCATGCACTAAAATGTCCCCTGCAAGAGACTGCTCCCCCTTATCTCATAATTATGAGATACTAAGTCATAATTATGAGATCAGGATGTCATAATTATGAGATAATCCCTATGATTTTTTTTTCTTTTGTGAATGCAATGCGCTTCCGTACATTACTGATAAGAATTCCAGGCCAAATATACAAATTATATTATATTCCTTATATATAGATATTTTTTACTGATATGGTATGGCACCCATTCAAGAAAACTCAAAATCCCAAAATGTAATCAGGGGCCTTAGGTCAGTTGAGTGATTAATTCTAGGAGAAGAGAGTTTAATTTGAATATGAGAAATACAATATGCTAAAATGTTTATGTCTCCCTACATCTGCATACGAATGTTTTTACATGGTAAGAGGTGACCAGGGAGTTGAAAATGTAGATGTTGCTTGATTGACGTCTATCCAGTTGTGGGCAATGGGAAGTGTCTACCATCCTGTACCAGAAACAGTTAGGTTACTTTGTAACGAGCAGAATATTTAAATAAACTTAGTTACACTAGAAGGGCTCTTTTATCCAAGTTCCGGTGAAGAATAAATTCTAGGACCAAGAATGAAACAAACAGAAAAAGTTAACAAAATCCCCAAATGTGTATTAAGTGATGAACTTTTTTTAGAAAAAAAAAAAAAAGTAAAGTTACCATTATAAAAATCTACTCGAGTAAAAGTAAAAGTTACCGAGTTACTTTTTTTAACAGCGGGGGTGGGATGGGGGATTCTAGTGTAGTTCAAAAAAGTCAAGCGGAAAAAGAGCTCAGAGCCGAGAATAACGTTCAGCACAAAACCTTTATCAAATAAGTAAAGAAAAGGGTTAAAGGAAAGAGTGATTCGGGGGTGAACAGCACACCTGAGCTCCTACTTCGCTCTCTCCTTCTCACACACACACCTCCGCAGCACACACACTGGGGGACGGTCTGAACTCATAAAAGGGCAACATATGTACATAATGTGGTACAACATAGTAGTGACTGTTACAATGGCCAGGGGTTTGATCATAAGAATCTGATGACATTTCACTTTCAGCTGGGTCGCATCACTGCCCTCTGTCTTGTCCTTCTCCATCGATCTTGTGAATTTAGTGCGTTTGTTCTCCATCAATCAATCAGTGCAGTGGTTTCAGGGGTGAATTTTTTTTCCTTCCCCGTTGCATTATTTTTATTATTTTTTATTTTAATTCATTTATTTTTTACTCACTAGCGAATATGATTTCAAATGTAGTGAAGTACAATAATTCAAACAAAACATACTTAAGTAAAAGTAAAATTACAGATTTTAAAAACTACTTTAAAAAGTAGAAGTAGACAAAAAAACTACTCGATTACAGTAACGCAATTCGTTAAATGTAATTTGTTACTTTCCACCTCTGAATGTACAGTTGTGGCCAAAAGTTTTGAGAATGACACAAATATTAGTTTTCACAAAGTTAAACTGCTTTTAGATCTTTGTTTCAGTTGTTTCTGTGATGTACTGAAATATAATTACAAGCACTTCATACGTTTCAAAGGCTTTTATCGACAATTACATGACATTTATGTAAAGTGTCAGTATTTGCAGTGTTGGGCTTCTTTTTCAGGACCTCTGCAGTTCGACTGGGCTGCTCTCAATCAACTTCTGGGCCAAATCCTGACTGATAGCAACCCATTCTTTCATAATCACTTCTTGGAGTTTGTCAGAATTAGTGGGTTTTTGTTTGTCCACCTGCCTCTTGAGGATTGACCACAAGTTCTCAATGGGATTAAGATCTGGGGAGTTTCCAGGACCCAAAATTTCACCGTTTTGGTCCCCGAGCCACTTAGTTCTCACTTTTGCCTTATGGCTCGGTGCTCCATCGTGCTGGAAAATGCCTTGTTCTTCACCAAACTGTTGTTGGATTGTTGGAACAAGTTGCTGTTGGAGGCTGTTTTGGTGCCATTCTTTATTCATGGCTGTGTTTTTGGGCAAAATTGTGAGTGAGCCCACTGCCTTGGATGAGAAGCGACCCCACACATGAATGGTCTCAGGATGCTTTACTGTTGGCGTGACACAGGACTGATGGTAGCGTCACCTTTTCTTTTCCGGACAAGCCTTTTTCCAGATGCCCCAAACAATCGGAAAGAGGCTTCATCCGAGAATACGACTTTGCCCCAGTCCTCAGCAGTCCATTCGCCATACTTTTTGCAGAAGATCAATCTGTCCCTGATGTTTTTTTTGGAGAAAAGTGTCATGCACACTCGCTCCGCGACCGGCACGAGGACACGAAAGTAAGACGGTCACGCTTTCAGGAGGCATAAAAGGAAACAAAATGGCGCTGCACATCGCTCAGTCATTGTGTTCACCTATGCCTTCGCCAACGCTTCACCGATCATTATGTGAGTACTCACCAATTCGGTTTGCTTCCTCGATTGAGTGTGTGTTGCTAGAACGCGGGTTTATTTGTGTAAATCCTTGCTCTTCGTGTAAGAGAGTGCTAAGATCAAACGCGTGGTTATCCTGCCTACTCCCGCTACTTCCGCGTTTGGGTTTACCATCCACGCAACACGGGCTACCTGCTAAGGTTTTTGTCTTCTCCCCTAGGTCGCTCGTGACAGAATGACTGAGCCTAAAGCAGTAGACCCAGCGGAGTTTGTCCGTCTCTGCGGTGTGGTTGACCAGCATGCCGAGCTAATCAATAAGCTCCGTGGTGAAGTTGCGTTTCTCCAAAAGGAGCTCCAAGATGTCGCCGTTTTGTACCGCGAGGTGGCGGAGCTACGACAGGAGAATGCGACCCTCCGCGAGGCGGCTGTTCAGCCGGCTATTGCTACGCCCACTGCTGCGGCGCCGGCACCCCTCCCCCCTCCTCTTCTTCTGATGTGTGCATAGCCTTACCTGATAAATGGGATGGCACAGATGGGAAGTACAGTGTGTTTTTAAAATCTTTGGATCTTGTGTTTGAATTTAATTCCAACAGGTACTCCACAGACTGACTGCACGTTGCACTTCTCTTCTCGCTGCTGTCCGGGCAGGCAGCGGAGTGGGCCACAGTGGTTCTTAGGTCAGATTAAGATACAGCTTATTCATACGGAGAATTCACCCGCCAACTAAAACTGACCTTTGAGCATCGTGTTGCTGAGGTGGAGACCGACTGTACCATCTGCGGCAGGGTGGGTCGTCCGTGAGCCACTACACTGCAGACTTTCATACCTTCGCCATGCAGACCACCTGGTGGGATGCCGCCCTCCAGAAGGCTTATTACGAGGGACTGGCTTCTCGCATGAAGGACGAGCTCGCCGGGCGAGAGCTTCCGGCTACCCTAGAGGGTTTGGTCCAGCTCGCCCTCCGGATCGACCAGCGCTTGCTTGCTCGTCCGAAGCCAGCTCCCCGAACCCTGCCGTCCATCATGCCTCTTTTTTAACATTCCACGCCCCGATCACCAGCTTTCACCACCACCGTTCGGGCATCTGCCGGGTCTCCACCTCCCGCCGTGGTTGACACGGGAGCCGGGGAACCCATGCAACTAGGACGCGCCTCCTTGAACCCTGAAGAGCGAGAACGACGTTTTAGGGAGGGACTTTGCGGCTATTGTGGGTCAGCGGCACATCATAGGGCGATATGCCCTTCACGCGCGGGAAACGATCAGGCCCGGTGAATCAGCAGGGCAGCTCACCGGGTCACCTCCATCTCGCCACCACCACACCCAGCATCTCGCGTCTCATGGTTCAGGTACACCTCCAATTTGGCCACAGACGAGTCCAAAGTTCTGCGTTCATCGACTCCGGGGCTGCCGGGAACTTTATTGACTCCTCCTATGCCAAGAGATTGGGGTTGGAGACTAAGGCGTTTTCCCAGCCAGCTCGAGTGACATCCGTCGATGGTCGGCCCCTTTCCTCCAGCCCTTTCACCACCCAGACTCGGCCCATCACCCTCACCATTGACCAACACCAAGAAGAAATCCGCTTCCACCATTGCGTTGCATAAAAATGGCTTCACAGGCAAGGATATTGTGGCTACTAAGATTGCACCTAAATCAACAATTTATAGGATCATCAAGAACTTCAAGGAAAGAGGTTCAATTCTTGTTAAGAAGGCTTCAGGGCGTCCAAGAAAGTCCAGCATAGTGATATTACTGGATTTTAAAAAATAAGTTGCATTTAAACATTTGAAACAGGTGATTAATACCAATAAGGTAACTGCTATAGTAAAGAAATGGCATACAGTTGCCACAGCTGAGTGATCAAGGCTAAAAGTAGACAAGCCCAAAAACATCCCTGCATGTCCCAATGCACATAATCAGATGATCAAAGAAACATTTTTAAATACTGTACTGACTTTATTTGTTAAGGGTCGTTGTGAGTCATCGTTGTGCTCTTGGAGTAAGGTTCATCACTGTTCCAAGTTTTCTTCTTTTGTGGATAATGGTCCTCATCGTGGGTCACTGTGTAGCACTGCCACATAAAGGGACTTTTAATGGTAAAGTAAGTCGGCTAAATAGAAAAAGAAAAAGCTGCAGATCCTTATTAATTGGGCCCTGAAAGGGTTTGTTTGCCCGTATGTACTTTAAGTGTATATTGGTTCCCGCTCTAACCCTCGCGAGACTTTGCTGGTCGGCACGGGCAGATGGTGATGCACGTGGTCACCTGATCCGGAAATAAAGCCGGTCCGGAACAGGACTCAGGGAGGGAGTATGGAGTTTCAGCTCGCTGGTATTGTTTATGTTATTTCGGAGTTCACGGAGTGACTAACGAAGGCTGTTCTTTGCGGGATTTCTATTCCATCTGGTTTATCGCCGACTAGACTGCTTCGTCGAAGCACCCTCACTCTGCTATCGGCCTCCCGGTTGTTTTCCATCTTTTCCGGTGAGACCAATTCCACTCTCTCACTCACGCTTGCAATAACCTGGACTCTGGACATTTTACACACACACACACACACACACACACAACACACACACACACACACACACACACACACACACACACACCGTTTTACTTTGTATATATTTTGTATATAATTATTTTCTTTGTTGTTGGTTTTGGTGAACCTTTTTTGTTACATTTTTTGTATAATACACTTGTGGTTTTTTTTTAATTGGATGGTGTCTTGTCTTTCTTGTTCACGGGTTTTAAAGCATTCCGACACTAAGAGAACGATCTCTCGTTTTTGTGTAGCATCGGGTAAGATAATCTTGGCTGATCGTTACAACTGGAGTCCCAATGCCTTAGAAATGGCTTTGTAACCCTCAGAAATGAGTCTGCTTAAGTCCTTGTCTGATTTGTTTTATTTGGTGTGTTCTTCTGAGTAGGACAACTCACAAACATGCACGCGCATAAACACGTAACGGAATCACCGCTCTCTGACAGAGAGTCAGAGACTCTGAAAACTGGAATCTTTAACAAGAAACCTCGCTAATGACACTTGCTTTCGCCGCCTTCTCAGGATTTCAGGGAAATGTGACATTGCATTGTCGTTAAACAGATTCATCTCCCATGCTCTTACAGGCTTTTTTTTCTTTCTTTCATATATCAAGACTTCGCTCATTTATCAAGTTAAAATTTATTTTAAATTTTTGCTCGCCTTCCAAAACACTCGCAGACCAAGTTACTTGCAATCTATGGTTTCACTGTATAGCACTTTTAACAGCAGTCATTGTTGCAAAGCAGCTTTACAGAAACAAAAGCAAATTATGGAAATGTATATGAAATGTGAAGAATGTGTATGGTAAACCTGGTCATTTCTGTCTAAACAGATGTCCTTGGTGTATGTCCTCCTCGACTGTATTGTCTGTAACTGTATTATGAAAAGAGAAACAAAACATTGTTTACAAAAATATGGAATTAGTTCCCGAGGTAGTATTCAAACCCTCAACCCTGGAGGCGCGAGGCCACAGCACAGCACGATGCCATCGTACCACCTTACAAACATTGTGTGTGAAAGTACTACCTGCTATTGTTCTGGATAGGCCCACCAGAACGTTCTTGGACACATTTATTCAGTTTGTTCAATCAAAAAAGCCGTGTAAAAACAAATCTGTAACACCAACTTTGATTGGAGGAGACATCTGTCACTCAAAAAATATTGTTATTTAATCATTAATTTCAGTATTTTAGGATTGTACAGAGTCAGCACGGTGGTGTAGTGGTTAGCACTGTTGCCTTGCCCGTCCCTGGGTGCATGAAGTTTGCATGTTCTCCCCGTGCTTGGTGTGTTTCCTCCGGGTACTCCAGTTTCCTCCCACAGTCCAAAGACTGTAGGCTGATTGGTGTTCCCAAATTGCCCGTAGTGTGTAAGTGAGTGTATATGTGTGCCCTGCCTCTTGGGATAGGCTCCAGGCCCCCCGTGACCCTGAATACAGGATTAAGTGGTATAGACAATGAGTGAGTGAGTATTTGGTCAACTAAGTTGTGTTAAATGTGCTTTAAAAATGATTCTGACTTCACTTGACAGTACTTCTTATATGTCTTGAGTGACAGATGTCTCTTCCAATCTGCGATAAGAATTTCATTCGCAAACTATACCTACAGTACCTTTTTCCGATTGGACTGAATTGACGCTGTGATTTTGATATTTTTTTGTTGTGTTTTCGGTTTTGTTATTTTGTTTTCGGTTTTATTATTATGTTTTCAGTTTTATTATTATGTTTTTTAATTTGTTATTTAGTCTTCTGATTTGTTATATTGTTTACATTTTGTATTTTGTTTTCAGTTTTTTTTTATTTGTCATTTTGTTTTTAGTTTTATTATTTTGCTTTGCACTTCTTGGCCACCGTAACTTACCCCTTGGTCCATTCTCTTCACAGCACGCAACTCCTGCACAATCTGTCACACCTGTGCCGCCTCGGTCCCGGGGGATAAGATCTGGCTCACCGGATTTCTGAGCCGCCTTTTTGCGGCTGTTTTCCTGCTGCCAGTTAAATATAAGTGCCGCGTTCCGATTGGCAAGTGGTTCCCCGCGAAGTAAACTGCACAGGGAGCAGGAAGCACACTATGAAGTCAACTGTAACACATGCCCGAAAAATTGGCAATCAATCGCTCGTCCTGTGATGTCCCGGATGCTAAGACATGTTTTTCTGCCTGAATTTGATGAATTGCATTTTGTCAACCTGAATTTTACAGTATTACCTAAATTTTTTTAACCTGAATTTTAATATGTGATTTTTTTTAAACCTAAATTGTAATACTTGATTTTTTTTTCAGCCTGAATACCAAAAAAGTTTTGTACCAGGCTGTAAGCATGTTTTTTTTACATAGTTAAAAATATTTAGCTCATTTTTCCTTATTTTTTCTCCTCCTTCCTTTCTTCCCCCTCTTCCCCTTCTTTTCACCTTCTTCCCAACACCATGATGACTATTGTTCCCCAGCTTTTCCCCAGCTTCATAGACCAATACAACACAAAAGACTTTTACAATAATGCTGATCTAAATTCATTTATTCATTGATTTTACTTGAAGACAAACCTGCCTAAATCTGTATCTGTATCTACTACTTTGTGCACTCTACAAGATGTCCCGCTTCTACTTCTGTCACTAAAAACAACAGTATATATCAATATATTACAATATATATCAGTAACAATAGATAACTAATAGATGAATATTTATGTGTATTAAGGTAAAGTAGAAATATTTTATGTCCACAATATCAGATCCTGTATTTTAGCTAAAGTGAGTACTAGATAAACATGATTAATTAGCCACTATTTGTCTCACAAGAACCTATATGAAGACAGCTCAGATGTCTAACTATGATGTCCGCACTCTGGATTGGACCATAGACTTCATAAAAAACTAGCTGCACTAGTTTTTCTTTTGGAAGATGTTTCCATCTGGTTGAATCCTCCAGGACACGGTAGCCTCTGAGTCCAGTTTCTGTTTAACCTAAAAAGCAGAACAAGACTTTAATTCTGTAACATACAAACTACTTTTAATTTCAATCAAGCTTGCTGTATTAAAAATATATATTTTAGGTAGACAAAGGCTAGTGAATACCGCACAGACCAATCAACATGTAAACAACTAGGGCTAGCAGCTACACATAGTGTATGTTCATGAGGTCGGCTGCCGTCACAACTGCTCCAACCTCTTTTTCTTTGTTAAGCAAATTCTTCACCACTGATTACATTAGGGATGATAGAGAGACTTATTTTTATTGGTATACAATGTACTCACATTTTGACATTTTTAGTGCCAGATTCAAGCTGACCGAGTGAGATCCTGAGGGAGAAGAAAGGACGTGACCCTAAGCTGTGGCCCTGGGGAAAATGTGACGGCGCCATGAACAGGCAAAGAGCTTGTGCACATGGTAAGCCTCTGCCTAGAATCCAACTCGTCCAAGCAGTGTAAAATAAACCCGATGACCTCATGGCCAGGGAGACATTTGCGACTGCAATCTCCTCTGGCCGAGTTCTTCACGGCATGGACAGAACATTGGAATTGGAAACGTCAAGGGGAGGTGGCGTGTGTTTAATGGTGAACAACAGCTGGTGCTCAAGCATTGTAGCACGCGCACAGTCCTGCACACCTAACCTGAAACTACTAACCATCAATAAAACCGTCCACAACACAGATCTCACACCACCACCACCGATAACACGGGACCTGCGACAGGTGACAGTGACTTGTACAAGGCTGCATCATGCAACAACCGCCATGCGGAGAAGGACGTGAAGCGGCGCTACGGGAGGAAACTAGAGTCACAACTCCAACGAGTGACCCTACGTGCCTGTGGCAGGGACTAAGGTCAATAATAGACTATAAAGCACCAACATCCGGTATGACGAACCCCAAACAAACACAATCCTTTTTTATACAAACTGCACGCAGTTGTAACTTATCCTTGATATACTTAACATCTGGTACACTTCAATTCTATTTCAATTATATTTTATTACTTGTATATATTGTAAATTTTACAGCTAAAGTCATATATTTTCGATTTTTGTATAAAGTTTCTCTTATTTTACTTTTATTTATCCTTTTTTTCTTGTATAAAGTTATCTTGAATGTTCTATTTTCTTCTTTTTTTTTAATGTCAGAGTCGGACACCTAAGCATTTCGCTGCACATCATACTGTGTACTGTATGTACCAAGTAAATTAGAATTTCAACTCTTTTCGGAGTTCACACTGATACTGAGCAGAGGGAAAAGGTGTGACTTTGAATAGGAAATCATTCAACTGGAAGGCAAATCCTGTGCTCTGGGGTGTTGATGAGATGTAAACTAATGTCTACACATTATCCTAACCATTGTCTTCAGGACCCATTAGACTGAATGACTGCAGGGTCTGACCACGGTTCCACGTGTTCTCATCTGACACATGGGGTGCACAAGGAGCACACGGATCCTCAGGAAACAACAAATCCTTCATCCTGATGTCATTCAGCATATTACTCACTACAGATTAATCAAATTAGATTAATCTACATTAATTAAATTAACTACATTCTTCACTTTGTGCCCCTTTATCCCTATTTTTCATAGTTTATTAAACCAAACCAGCTATTTGCAGCACTTTCTACTAGCAGTGTTCTCCATCACTGCTGACTCATTAAATCCTAATCATGATCCTAATGAGTCACGCACCAATTGTCTTTGCACTACTGTGGGATGTTAAAAACAAATGTGTAGTGAATTATTTATTTCATAGCAGAAGGCATCATGTAACTTACCTGCTGTAAAATGGCTGACTGCACAGCAGGATTGAACACACTCTTATCAGCCTTCACCTGCACTTTCACTACGTATTTCATCACAGGAACTGCACGAGACAATGGGGACATGCACAAGTTTTACAAACATTTTACAAAACAGGTTTGCCTCCTTTTCATAATGCACATTAATCAATGTTTATTAGATGTTTTAATAAGGAAATCTAGAAGCATGTATTCTCATAGAAAATGCTGTATACTATGTATACTTCAGTTTTAAAAAATCAGTAAAGTATCATATTTGTTTTTTAAGTATTATTAAATATTACACATGACAAATTTGGCCCAGGTAGCACAGTGGCTTAGCGGTTAGCACTGTTGCCTTGCGCCTCCAGAGTCCTCGGGTCTGTGTGCATGGAGTTTGCATGTTCTCCCCGGGCTTGGTGGGTTTTCTCCGGGTACTCCGGTTTCCTCCCACAGTCCAAAGACATGCAGATTAGGCTAATTGGCGTTCCCCACTTGCCCGTAGTTTATGAATGAGCGTGTCAGTGTATATGAGTATGTGCAATTCGAGGGTTTGGCACCGTGTGCAGGGTGTACCCTTCCTCGTGCCCTCTCCTGTCCCCAAGCCACCCATGACCCTGTATATAGGATAAAGTGGTACAGGCGACGATGAGTGAGACAAATTTTGCCCAATCATTTTCTTCTCCTCTAACCAATTATTATACAATGGCATCTCAAATCAGCAGAATTAACAAATTAATTACTGGGCAGCATGTTGGCATAGTGGTAAGCAGTGTGGCCTCGCACTTCCAGGGTTGAGGGTTCAATTCCCTCTAGGGGTCTGTATGTGTGGGGTGTGAATTTTCTCTGGTTTCATCCCACAGTCCAAAGACATGCAGATTAGGTTAATTGTTTTTCCCAAATTGCCCGTGATGTGTGTGTGCATACACGCCCTGCAATGGATTGCCACCCTGTCCTGGGTGTAGCCCACCTCATGCCCCAAGTCTCCTAGACTCTCTAGACCCCCATGACCCAGTATACAGGATAAAGAAGTAAAGGCGATGAAAATGAAAATAATTAACGTTAGCTAAGTGAAACGAGAATTGATTTTATTTTACATTCATTAACTCAAAACTTCAATTAACTGTGACTGATAATGAGTCACTGTTTCAATAGATCTTGAAGCAGGAAAATTGACTCAAGATGACAGACTACTGCTGAGTCCGTGGGAAGTGGGTGGGACTTCCAGGAGTCTGTTTACAGTGAATAATTAAAAACACCCATTTAAGACACATGATGAGGTTTTGTGGTTTTCACAACTGGTGTAGATGTAAAAGTGAAGGACTCACTGCCATCACAGATGAAATAGTACTGGTTGATGCATTGTTTATCATCAAGCAATCCGCCGTTTAGTGTCCCGCAGTTTTCCTGGGGGGGAGTGTTATCAGGCAGAGGGGATTTCCACAAGAGGGGGTCCACTTTAGTCTCATCTACCCACTTCCATGCATCTCTGAATAGACCGAACCAAGAATACCCCTGAACTCCTGCCACTTGCTGTACCAGACTGTTCTCTGTGAGACTGCGTGAGCTGGCCAGGTCTGTGTACTGCCGTCTGCAGTAACTCTGGGAATCGGTCCAGTTCAGTGATGTAGTTACGCCAACATACTGACTTGTCCCACTAGCTGTGAAAACATTTTTATAAATGTATTGTTAACACTTGTAGTATGTAATGACTCCCTGCTTATGCTCTAATCCATTTATTAATAAATTTTATTCTCATTATAAAAAGATAATCCAGAAGATCCTCTCCAGTTTGGATGTCTGGGCCTCCCTCACTTCTTGACAGTAAGATCTTTTGTTTCTAACATTTGCATTTCAATTCCATGCAATAGAATTTAGAGAAAAGTAGAGATCCCCTAGCTCAAATGTTGCTCAAGTAAAATTAGAAGTCTTCCATTGACATGTCTACTTGAGTAAAAGTACAAATGTTTATTAGCACCCCGGTGGAGAGGCTCAGAGTAGAGCCTTTGTCTTAGTAAGAATCTTTGGACATACTATATAGTCGCTGTATGCAACCAACTCCACTTACATGATTAAGCATTTTATGGACGAAAAGCAAATCATCCGATTACGCATGATAGTCACAGTTGTAACTGCTTCAAATACTACGCACCACTTTGGTTATGTAATGCATGCTATGCAAAAATGTAGCATTTGCTCTCTTTCCTACTGTAATCTTATGGGAAATTGGAAGTGGATTTTGAAGACCATATCAGATTAGTTATTGATTTTGTGATCATTCATTGTGGGTGTGCAAACTCTTTTTTTTTTAAAGTGACAATTGTTTTACTTTTTTTAGAACTTTGATAGTACCTATATCATGTTGTTATCATTAACCAAAGAAATGCATGTTTTTGTAAGACAGGCTGGATTTCAATACATGGGTAAGAAAAGCTAAAGCAAAGTAAATCAGGGTGTCCACTTACCATCATAGCATATGAAAGGTTTTGGACCTGAACATGACGTATCCCACCACACGCCATTACC
The DNA here is from genome assembly GCA_011419295.1 of Clarias macrocephalus. Lineage (NCBI taxonomy): Eukaryota > Metazoa > Chordata > Actinopteri > Siluriformes > Clariidae > Clarias > Clarias macrocephalus. The sequence continues at coordinate 26,660 of JAAGKR010008452.1, forward strand.
GTCTATTGCAGCACAAGACTCATGACCAGCATTATTATTAGGTTCTCCAGAGCCCCACTTCGTTTGAGTTTGATTCTTTAACGGGAGATTATCCAGGGACCAGCGCCAGCTGTAAAAGTCGTTGTACAGTCCGAGCCAGACAGGCCCAGGTGCATTGTGGTATGCTAATGTGTAGTTTATTATCAGCCAGTCGGTTGCAGTTTTAGCTGTGGCCAGGTCAAAGTATGCGCTCCTGCAGTAGTTCTGTGCGTCCACCCATGTCATGTTCTTCTTGATGAGGACAGGGGCTAATGGGACGGACAGAGTGACTCGAACAACACCTGTTTAAATTGTTGTTTTTATTATTAGATAGTTGATGGACAGAGACACAAACTGTTCATAATTGTTGTAGAGTTTATTCATGTTCTTACCAGTCAGACACAGGAGATAGAAAGCGATCAGCATCATGATGGAAGACAAGCTGAAGAGTAAAAAAAAAAAGTGAGTTAATTAATTTAAAGACTAAAGCAGCAAATTATGTAAAAGAGCACTTTTCATACAAAAAACAAAACAAAACAAAAAAAGCTTCTGGATTTTGCATGCATGAAAAAGCAGCAGGTGTGACAAAGTCATTAGAAGGACTGTGGCTGGTTCTGTACGATGTTCAGTAAAATGAGCAGCTCATTTCCTTATTAAACTGCACAGACTGTACCTGAGACTATAAAGGCTCATCACAACCTTTATTGACTTTCATCACTTGCTGTTAACTGCTTTTTATAGAATTTTTCATGTATAAACTTTTTAAAAACATGTTTGCGCTAGAGCAGTTATTTGCATGTGCCTAAGACTTTTACACTACTGTACTGTCAAAAAGTAGATTAATGAAGAACATTTTTTCAATTCTTTTCCTCAGCTTTGTAGTATATTTTACATCACAACCACCTCCTAACCCTTGTCATGCTCCTCCCTACATGTCCTACATTTCTGTTGCTGTAACCAATCAATTCAAAAAAAAATTTTTTTCGTTTGAACCTTTACAGTTAACTCCTGGAAAAATAATTTGTAAGCAATTAAACAATATTTCATTAAATGTTGCAGAAGCATAAAGCATTTATTAGACCATTTCTGCAAACCATGACATTTTGATCCTATTTTCATTGTTATAGCATCATATTACACAGTTATACATATTTCGACTTTATATTTTGACTTATTCTTTTGTATTGGATTGACTTTTCTATATTTTATTACTTTTATTCTTATTTGTTTTGCACTTAGATAGATAGATAGATAGATAGATAGATAGATAGATAGATAGATAGATAGATACTTTATTCTCTCAATTGAAATTTCAACATATTCTTATTATATGTACTTTTTTATTTTAATTTTTAATTCTATTTTTTCCACTTAAATCTTACATGTCAGCATTTGGCAGACACCCTCATCAAGGGCAACTGAGCAGTTGAGGGTTAAGGGCCTTGCTCAAGAGCCAAATGGTGGCAACTTGGTGGGGTTTGAACCTGGGACGTTCTGAACCATAACCACTGAGCTACCCCCAGGAAAGTAAAAGTGCCTGCCTTATAATGAAGCATTTTATTACAGAAGTTATATTTATTCATATTAGCTCTAAACCTCACCATAGCACTTCCTGCAGTCTCACACATACAGCAATGGTTTCTTCCGCTACAGACCACATTAAAAAAATCATACTTTAACACAGCGAGACATGAAATAAATAAAAACTTACCTATAGCCTTTAGACAACACTTCTAAACGTCTGTCTTCTTCACTGTCAGCAACTGAGCTCCTAAAAAGCTGCCAAGTGTTTGGATTGCAACACACTTCATGCAAAACTGTTTTTTTTCATAACAAATTCCATCACCTTGACTGACTTTAACCTCCACATTTACCTTAAATTAGGAGATCCATTTTGAATGGAAATAACGATCAGTCATCCTCATACACCAAGAGAGCAAAAGGAGATTATGAATCATATTGTCTAAATGTAGGACAGTTTGTAGCTCATAGAAAAACAGTGCTTCAAATTGAATTGCTTTTGAATAAATGTAATTCAATTCAATTCAATTCAATTGTATTTATATAGCGCTTTTATCACTTTGTATTTCCAGGAAAAAAGGAAAAAGAACCTCTTCCCAACAGGAGGTATGCTGTTTACTTATACTAGAACCACAAAGTGATAAATTTCAAATTTGGTGCATTTCCAGAATCTTCTTTTAATTTGTGAAGCTGCTTTGAGACAATGACCATTGTTAAAACGCTATATACAGTAAATAAATTGAATTTAATTGAATTGCTTTTATACAAAGTGAATGACTATGTTACTCTAGCTGGGATGTGTCGAGCATGTTGATTTGGTATGCGTCCTTGTCTTAAAATTAATACCAAGTAGACAAAATAAATAAATAAAATAAATCTGGAGTGTGCTGGGGTGTGCCTTGGCTTCAACCTCTGCTAAAAATAACCTAAATCATAATACAATTATGAGCACATTTAATAAGCAAATTTAATCACAGTGGTTCATATGAGGTGACTCTGATGCCACACATAAAGGCCAGCAGGAACAACAACTCATCCTGGTGTCAACCACTTTATGTCACATCAACACTGTGGTGAAAAAGGCCCAGCAGCAGTCTTCAGACTGCCCTACAAGGTGCTTAGGAACATTTACTTCTTCACCATAGAGAGCATCCTGACGGGAAACATTGCACCCTGGTTTGGGAACAGCACCATGCAGGACAGACGAGCTCTAAAGAGGGTGCTGCGATCAACTGAGTGTCTCTGGGGAAGCAGAGAAGGAAAGAAGCCAATAGCAGACACAGGTTAACTTAAAGGAATTTTATTTGAGGCTAAAGTGTTAAGTAAACAGAGACTGGAGAAGCAGTGTGTGTGTGTGCGTTAGTGAGTGAGAAAGTCTTGCACAGAATGCTTTGGAGAATACCGTGTGACGTGACGAGGGGGGTAGGGCGAAGACATCAAGGAATCCTCCATGAACCCGGAAGTGGAAGCGCACAAATTACTCTCGGTTTTAGCAAGGGACGCGAGTTGCGCAACTAAACTGCTGCGATGGTTTCCTGATGCTGGTCCGCTTTACAAACAGGGAGAGAAGGGCAGAGAACTTCAGTTCGCTTCCTTGAGAAGTAGGAGCACGGTACACGTCGTAGGAATTCCTCCAAGATGGCAGAAGCTCTCAAACACAGAGCCAGGAGTGCGTCACTAGATGTGGGGGCGAGGAGAGAGAATCAGCGTTGTTTGCCAGGTAAGGGTCATTAGCCAAAAGCCCTTGGCGTACTGGCCGGTGCGTTGGGGTGTTGACAGTGGAAGTCATCACCGATCCAAGATGAATTCTGAAGGAATCCAGCTTCTTTCCTCAGGGACATAGCCCTCCCAATCCACCAGGTACTGGAGGCCTCTGCCTCGTCGTCTGGCTTTCAAAAGCTTGTGCACGGTGAAAGCCTCAGACAGAGACAGTCCGGCGGATCCTAGATCTCGCATTCAGCCACGTTCTTTGGCAGCGATGAATGAAGGCTTGAGCCAAAGGTACCTCCACCTCCTGAGAAGGGAATAGCGGAGGCTGATACCCGAGGCAACATTGAAAAGGGGAGAGGCCTGTGGCAGATGTGGGTAAGGAGTTGTGGGGCGTACTCAATCCATGGTAGCATCCAGTTCCAGGAATGGGGATCCTTAGAGGTCATGCACCGAATGGTTGTTTCTAGGGTCTGATTGGCTCGCTCTGCCTGGCCATTTGTCTGTGGGTGATAGCCAGAGGATAAGCTGGTGGTGGTAGTGCCAATTAACTTACAAAAGGCGGACCAGAACTGGGCAGTAAATTGGGGTCTCCGAT
>JAAGKR010008453.1:7522-27522 GCA_011419295.1 Clarias macrocephalus
GTGTGTGTGTTTTATTACTCAGGGACTTGGTCTTTGTACTTGGCTCAATCATTTCACACAACAAAAGACAAATTAAGACACAAAAGGAAAAAATAAGAAGGAAGGTTGTACTGATACTGTTGTCTCTTGTGGGTGGGGCCAAAAACTCACAGCCAATCAGATAGATTAGTGACTTTATAACATCATAACTCTTGCTCCACCCAGATCCCCGAGGAGCACGATGTGGAGAGCCAGGTGAGGAAGGAGAGGGAGTGGAGGTTCCTGAGGAACGCCGTAGTGCGCAGACAGAGCCAGCGTATCACACAGAGAGGTACACACACACACACACACACACACACACACACACACACACACACACACACAACTACATACACATACACAACTACACACACTTGCACAACTACACACACTTACACAACTACACACTCATACACTCATACACGACTACATACACATACACGACTACACACACTCACACGACTACACACACTCACACAACTACATACACAACTACACACACTTACACAACTACACACGCGTACACAACTACACACTTATACACACTACACACACTACATACCCACAACTGCACACACAAAACTACACAGGCATACACACTCATACACAAGTACACACGCATACACAAGTACATACACAACTAAACATGTACATAACTGCACAAACACGCGCAAACACATACACTACTCACAATGCGTTACGGATATTGTTTACATTAGTGCTTTTCACATTTGCTCTGAAATAAGTAAAAGTTCCCTTTGATGTTACTAATAATATATGAGAAGAAACACCTTTTTCATTAGTTTAATATTTATTACCCCAAAAATGTAGACAATAACAAGGACAGCCCCAAATAACTAAAATTGACGATGTCAGTAGCAGGTGTTTCCACCATTTGCCGCAGTGAAGCTCGACAGCGACGTCTCAGGCTCCTCACTGCCTCATGATGATGTTCTGAGGCGATGGTTCCACTCTTCCACAAGTGCTACACGCAGTTCTGCCAGGTCACGTGGGGGTGGGGTACGATATCATCCAGTCTCTGCTTCAGCTGGTCCCAGACGTGCTCTATGGGGTTCAGGTCAGGGGACACTGATGGCCACCATATGAGGCACTTCAACATCCTGAAGTCGAGCTGTGACAATTCTGCCGTGATGTGGTGGAACATTATCATCTATGAACAGGAAGTTGGGGGTGTGCTGGTGAAATTGGGGGATGATGATGGGTTCTATGATGTCTCTGAGGTAAGAACGTTCAGTGACTGAGTCTTCTACAATAACCAAATCTCTTTTGCGCTGACTGGTGATTCCTGCCCAGACTGTTGCACCTCCTCCACCAAAGCAGACCCTGGGGACCATGTTGACCTCAGTGTATCGCTCACCTCGCCTTCTCCAGCAACGGTGACGACCATCATTTCTGTGCAAGGTGACCCGACACTCATCAGTGACCAGGGAACAGGATGGTAGACCACAGCTGCATTGTCCAGGTCACATGGTCTTGTGTGCAGTGCAGACGGTCACGGCGTGTCTCTGTGTCAGTGGAGTCGCCTGGCATTCAAGCCAAAGCGGTGGAGTTGGTTTCGAATGATTTGTCTGGAAGCCCAAGTACCCCTCACATCTAGTAAACGGGCCTGCAGCTGTGTGGCAGTTGCATAACGATGTCTGCGTGCAGAAGTTCTTAGATACTGGTCATGGTTGCGGTCTGTCACTCGTGGGGCTCCACTCCTGGGTCTGTCGTGAACTCGGTCAGAAGTTAGTAACTCTGCCTTGATGCAAGTCTGCTGATGACACTTTGAGACACACCAAGTTCACAAGCAACATCTGACTGGCTGCCACAAGTTTATACCCACAGAATGTTGAAATTGATGCCACATTGTAAAGGTTTGTCTTTTGGTATTGACCCCAGTATAAGACTCACCTGTACGCAATGAGACCATTACATGGAAAACACAAAATGAGGCGTCTGTCACCCCGATACACTCGCCTCCCCATCCCAAAAATGTCTGATGTGAAACAAACACCGTGTGTATTACATCCACTGAGTCTCTCACAATATCCCCAACTCACGGTGAGTAGTGTATATACACTTATGTCTTATGCAAAAGTTTAGGCACCCCTTGATAAACAGATTTTGGTGATTTTTTAATTAAAAAGATGTTGACAAAGTCTCTCTTGGAAATGGAAAAAATGCACAATATTTTCAGCAAACATTGATGCAAAGTTACTTCTTATGCCATAGAACAAAAATAAAAACATTATTATGGCACTGTGTAAAAGTTTGGGCACCCTATGAGTTCCAGAGTCTCAGATTCTTTTTACAAGGTTTCAGACCTTAATCAGCTCGTTAGATCTGATGCACGGCAGCAGCTGTCATTAGTAAATGCCAATTTCAAAGCTTTACAAATACTTTAACTCTTCAATAGTTGTGCACACACTTGCAGATACTCAACAACCATGAGTTCCTCTAAGCAGCTCTGTAAGACTCTGAAAATGAAAGTTATTGATGCCCACAATGCAGGAGAAGCTACAAGAAGATAGCAAAGCGTCATCAGCTTGCAGTTTCCACAGTGAGAAACATAATTAAGAGATGCAGTTCAGGGGAACTCTGGAGGTCAAGATGAGATATGGAAGACCAAGAAAATGCTGGTCAGGAAGACAAATCAAAATGACTGCAAAAAACCTGCAGGAAGATTTAGCAGACTCAGGAGTGGTGGTGCACCGTTCCACAAGACCTTCATGGAAGAGTCAGCAGAAGAAAACCTGCGTCCCCATCATAAAATCCAACGTCAGAAGTGCAACAGAACATTTACAGAAGCCTGATGCGTTTTGGAAACAAGTGCTGTGGACTGATGAAGTTACAATAGAACTGTTTAGCCACAATCAGCAAAGGCATGTTTGGAGGGAAAAAAGGAGCAGCATTTCATGAACAGAACACCTGGCCAACTATTAAGCATGGAGGTTTGCATGGAGGTGGATCTATCATGCTTTGAGGTTGTGTTTGCAGCCAGTGGCACTGGAAACACTGGGAAGAATGGATTCCACTAAATACCAGCAAATTCTGGAAGCAAACATTTCACCATCTGTAAAAAAGCTGAAGCTGAAAAGAGGATGAAGGTTTTGGAACGTCCATCACAGTCCCCTGATTTTAACATCATTGAACATTTGTGTGTAGATCTTAAAAGAGCTGTGCAGGCAAGACGACCAAAGAATATTACAGAACTAGAAGCCTTTTGCAAGGAAGAATGAGAGAAAATCCCAAGTACAAGAACTGAAAGACTTTTAGTGGCTATAAAAAGCGTTTGCAAGCTGTGATATCTGCCAGAGGAGGCGTTACTGAGTACTGATTATGTAGGGTGGCCACAATAATGTTTTTATTTTTTATCTTTGTTCAATTTATGACATAATAAGTAACTATGCAACAATGTTTTTTGAAAATAGTCCATTTTTTCCATTTCCAAGAGAGACTGTGTTAACATCTTTACAATAAAAAAATAAATTAATTAAAAAAAAATCACCAAAATCTGTTATCAAGGGGTGCCGAAACTTTTGCATTAGACTGTGTGTGTGTGTGTGTGTGTGTGTGTGTGTGTGTGTGTGTGTGTGTGTGTGTGTATACACATATATATACACACCTAAACATGCATACAAAACTGCTCACACACATATGCAAGTACACAACTACACAACAACTACACACCTACACACACACACAACTACATAACTAAACACACAACTAAAACATACACACACAACTTCACATATATACACAAAACTACACGCATGAACACTAACACCCACAGTGTTGGACAGTCAAATACACACATTATTTAGAGCAATACACAATTACACACACACACACACACACACACACACACACACACGACTACAGTTACACAACACTGCACGATGTAATGCGCAAAACATTATGCAATACACAGTGTTACACCACACAAGGGAAATTGTAAAGTGTGTGTGTGTGTATGTTAGTAAATCATAAGCTTCAAAGGCTGCAAGCTGTCGGGTTTCCCTTCTGAAGGAGCGCAGTTTCAAACAGAATATCTAATGCACACACACACACACACACACACACACACACACACACGCACACGCACGCGGCTGATGACGTCAGAGCGGAGGCTCCCGATTCAAACACACGGCTTTTCATCGTGTCTGTTTCATCCTTCGCCTTCTGAAAAAAACATGAACCTGACTGACCTCATTCTCTCTGTGTGTGTGTGTGTGTGTGTGTGTGTGTGTGTGTGGGCAGAATGGAAAGACATAGAGATGGAGTGAGACAGTAAATGACAGAGATGGACAAATGGTGGGGCAAAGATATATTTATAGAGAGAAAGGCAGGTAAAGAGAGAGAGAAGGGACGATAGATTTGGGGAGATAAAGAGACGAGCTGAGAATGAAAGACAGATAAGACGAGAGAGAGACCGAGAGTGATGGACAGATTTAGAGAGAGAGACAGATTCAGATGGAGGGAGGAGAGAGACAGACAGATAAAAATAGTTTTAAGCGTCACCTGTACTGAACCGTTTGATTGACAGTCCCCTTTGCCCCGCCCCCTCTCTGTAGGAATCACCCGATTGGACGATCAGATCTTCATCAACAGGAACCCCGGCGTGCCCTCGGTGGTGAAGTTCCACCCGTTTAACCCCTGCATCGCCGTCGCTGATAAAGACTCCATCTGGTACACGGAACCGTTCGTTCCCTCTTCACCACTTCATTATCACTTCACTCAGTCTCTCATATGATTAACGTGTGTGTGTGTGTGTGTGTGTGTGTGTGTGTGTGTGTGTGTGTGTGTGTGTGTGTGTGTAGTTTTTGGGACTGGGAGAAAGGCGAGAGGTTGGATTACTTCTATAACGGGAATCCCCGATACACTCGCATCACAGCTATGGAGTACCTGAATGGACACGACTGCTCGCTCCTCCTCACCGCCACAGGTCAGCTCGCCTGTCAGTCAAACTGTTGCCAAGCAACGCACACAGTCAACATAATATATCATCACATGTATTTAATCATTTTTTCCTGTTGTTTGTTTTATAGTTTGGTTTTATTTGGAATGTTCTTTGGGATCATGAAAGTATCTATCTCTATCTGTCCATCTGTTTATCTGTTTTTGGGACCTTTATTTGTCTTTTTTTTTCTTGCTTTTGATTATTTTGTGGCAGGTTTTTTTTTTTTTAATAGGCTACTCTTTTTATTTAACTTTCCAGATACATATGTTTAGTGTTAGAGAGACAGACGCAAGTAAGAGATTGAGAAAGACAGAGACAAATAGAGAGACAGATAGATTGAATAAGAGGGAGGGAGAGAGAGGGAGAGAGACAGGCAGACAGAAAGAGACAGATCAGCAAAGAAAGGCAAAGAGAGAGAGACAGAGAGAGATGTATTGATTTCAGATTGATAAAATAGAGAGACAGATGAAGAGAGACAAATAGCGAGGGAGAGAGAGAGACTAAAAACTAGCTTGAGACAGCAAAGACATAGAGACAGACAGAAAGAAAGAAGGAGATTAAGAAAGACATAGAGACAGACACAAATAAGAGCTTGAGATGGAGAGAGCAAAAGGGGATCAGAGAGGGATGGAGAAAGAAAGAGATAAAACAGTCAGTAGAGATTTATTTTCCGTTATAATGTTTGAAAAATTTTATTTTGTTGAATTTAAGTATTTTATAAATTAAGGTTTCTTTATTTTTTTTCTTTTGGTGCCAGGTTATTTTCTCTTTTCTCATGTAGTATATTTTCACACATATAATGTGTACGGGTCGTCCCCGAGTTATGAACGAGTTCTGTTCCTGGATCATGTTCGTAAGTTGGATTCGTTCTCAAGTCCGACAAATTCATTCTCGTACGCCTTTGACATGAATATACAGCGTAAAGCCTAACAATCCACTCGACTAAAGCTCTGTCCCCTGTCCCCATGGGCCAGAAACCGTCACCGCGCCTAAGGAAATGAATCTCACACTTGAAATGTAACAGTGTCGTCTCTGCGCCTTTAAATCACGAGGGGGATCGCGGACGCCGTTCTGTCTCAGAGCTGTTTTAGACCGTATCGGACTGTGAACTCTGTTTGTTGAGGATTTTCTAAAATGAGGAGATTATTCACCCTCAGCACAGACTTTATCATCGTGCTCCCGGACTGATTCACTGAACCCGGTGAGGCCGACTCATTTCTCTCGCGCACACGCACACACAAAATATACTGGACTTTAGACATTTTATACATTCACTTACACACTGAAAATGTCGTATATAATTGTAAATATTGGTATCTTGTTTGCATGTATGAATGTTCGTAGAACCGCAGTCCGTTCGTATCTGCAGAAATCTGTATCTGGAACGTTCATGAGTCGGCGACGCCTTGTATTCTGCACCTCTTTTATCCTTTATCTCGTTGTCTTCCGGTACTAATCGATCGCGTGTTTCCCGTCTCGTCGCTTCACAGATGACGGAGCGTTACGGATCTGGAAGAACTTTGCGGACCAGCGCAATCCTGAGATGGTGACGGCGTGGCAGGGTCTGTCAGACATGCTGCCCACCACACGAGGTGTGTAGAAACACAAACACACACACCCATAAACACACACACACACACACACAGGCACGTTGTTTTTGCTGATCTTGCCTCGTCTCGTCCCTCCATGCTGTCAGTGTGTGGGAAAGCGTTTTGGAATTGCAGCGTGAGTCGGGACTCTAGAGAGACCCCCGGCTGCTTGGGTATGAACCTGCAGATGGACGTCTCCTTCGTCTCTCTGTTCTTCACTGTAGACGTCCAGCATTCTGTTTGCAGTTGTGTCGTGTTTAGAAATCAGAATAGAAATGTCCTTGTTTTAGTTTTTACTTCTTTCCTTGTTCTTTCCCGTGTGTGTGTGTGTGTGTGTGTGTGTGTGTGTGTGTGTGTGTGTGTGTGTGTGTGTTTTACTTTCGCTTTAAAATCCTGCTTTTTTTTTTTTTATCTACAGTGCAAAATATTTTTAAATTTAGATTCTATTTTATTTTTTATTTGTCTGTCTTTTTTAAAAAAAAAATTGTTGCTTATTTAATTCGTCCACACTCACCGGCCACTTCATTAGGTACAGCTGTTTGACCGCTCGTTAAGGTGAGTATCTGATCAGTCAATCACATGGCAGAAGCTCGATGCGTTGAGGTGTGTGGACATGGTCAAGATCATCTGCTGCAGTCGAACCCGAGCATCAGAATGAGGAATTAAGGTGAATGAAAGGTGACCTTGATGCGCTGGGTCTGAGTGTTTCCCAAACTCTGCTGATCTACTGGGATTTTTCGCCCACACAACCTCCTCTAGGGTTCACAGAGAACGGTGTGAAAAAGAGAAACGCTGTTCTCTGGGTGAAAATACCTTGGAGGTCAGAGGAGAAACGGTGAGGCCGATCCGAGCTGATAGAAAGGGAGCAGGAACTCGAAAAAACATCTGGTCACACCCGAGGTGTTCTGAAGAGCGTCTCTGAACACGCAGCACGTCGAACCTTGATGCAGATGTGCTACAGCAGCAGCAGATCACCACACCGGGTGTCGCTCCTGTCAGATCAGAGCAGGAACCCGAGACCTACAGGTCACATGGTCTCACCAACATCAGACAGCGGAAGACGTCTCGAAACGTCTCGATTTCTGCCGCAGAATTCGGCGTGAGCAACATGACGTTCTGCAGCGTGATGCGTGATGACATCACAGCAATATATGGAGCAAAATCCTTAAAATCCAGCACTTTGTTGAATCTCTGCCACGAAGAAGTTTTGAAGGCAAACAGGATCCAACTCGGTACTAAAAAGGTGTACCTAATAAAGTGGCCGGTGAGTGTGTGTATGAGAGAGATTTTAGTCGTGTGACTCAGCCGTACGTCATACAAGCAGGTGAATATTGAGCATTTTTAAAGACTTTAGACTACTAAAAATAAACTTTTCCTGTAGGTGTCATCATATCTGCAAAAAAAAAAAAAAAAAAAAACCACACAATCAGGCTGATGTGCAGTCGCAGCATTCAGACTTTATTTAATTGGACGTTAAACATCGTTACTAGCGCAGGCGGTTTGGACACACAAGCGAATTAAAGCCAATTATATTCAATGTCTCTCTCAGACGCGCACTCAAACACACACACACACACACACACACACACACACACACACACACACACACACGGAGTAGTTTCTGACAGAGTAATAAAGTAGCAGCTACTGTGATTACTGTCAACCTAAGAATCGTTCTCTCACACACACACACACACACACACACCTCTGAAGTGTCACTTATTCCTGTTAAACACACCTCGTCGTGCGAGGAGCGCTGAAATTCCTGACATCCTGAGCGATTACGTCTGATCTGAATCGTCTATAGATAGAGGACACGCCCAGATCTCTTCTTTTAGCCTCCCCGAAATTAAACCTTACCGTCAGTGCGCGAGTCTGAGCGCACGACGCTCCTCGCTCTGTCGGTTTTTTCCGAAAGTTGTGGAAGTGGGATCCTTTTTTTGGTAACGCTGATTCACATTCACAGAAACTCAGTTACTCTTCATTACACAGTTGATGCAAAGAGGAAGTCTTGAAGTGTTAAGAAAACTTACAGAGCCGTACATGTATTTAGGAAGCTAAGAACTTTTAATTATAAAGTAAACACATGAAGAAATCCTGTTTTTTTTTTTTTCTGGAGCTAAGAACCCTTACTTATCTGATGAACCCTTAAAGAAACTTTCTTAGAATCTTTAAACCATAAATAATCCACGAAACCCAAAAAGATCCATTATTAGGATTTAGCGATGCCTAAATATACTAGACACTGAAAGAACTCTTGAAAATTCTCCCCCAAAAAAATTCAGAAGCAAATACTTAACCTTATAGAACCTTGTGAAGAAACTTTTTTCAGACCCTCTTACTGTATCTGATGAACCCTTGAAGAACCATCAAAGAACCTTTCTTAGAGGCCATAAACCATGAATGATTCATGGAAATCTAGAGGAACCCTTTTAAGAAGTAAAAAAATTTAATCAATTGAAACTTTATATCAGAATTTCTTACTTACACAGGGTCCCTGAAAGAGCCCTGAGCTCTGTTTTGTAAGATAAATCTCATGTTTAATTTATGACCCTTAAAGGACATCATAATTAACACATTTTTAGAAGCTAAAGCCAATGAACCCATGGAGAAATCATTTACTATCTGAGGAACCCTTGAAGAACCTGTCTTTAAAGCTATGAACCATACATCATCCATTAAACCCATTTTAAGCAGTAGAAAACTCGTACCTTTTCCGTATCCCCCTTTATGCTGAACCCATGAACCTTTTTTTCCTGCCCTCCAAACAAACCAGTTAAGAACTTTCTCTATGAACCATGAATTATACGTGGAAGTCATCCAAAACCGTAAGATGTGGAAAACCCCTTAATTATTCATTGAACCTTTTTATGGAAACTGCAATTACATTGCGAACATTAACAGAAAAAATACACTTAAGGAATACTTGAAGAACCTTTCTTAGATGCTCTGAACCATACATTGTTTGTGGAACCATTTAAGGAACTCATAATGAATCAGTGACTCCTTGTAGGACATTTCAAAGTCACCTTTTAAGAACCCATGAAGAAAACATTTTTTCCTGAGGTAGTAGCTCTAATTATCATTAGAAGTAATCAAGAACCATTAGACGATGTGGAAAAAATCTTTGATTATTTATTGAAAAAAAAATTCTGGAAACTACGATTACACTGTAAACATTAAGAAAACTTTTTTAGATGTTAGCATCACTTATTTACATGATGGACACTAAAAGAACCCTTAAATCTTTAATGTTTTTTTTTTAATTAAATAACTGTTTATAGAACCACTGAAGAACTCTTTTTCATAAGCCAAGGACCCTTACTTGTCCAATGAACCCATGAAGAACCAATTTTCAGAGGAAAATAAAGAACACTAGAGGAACCTTTCTTAGATGCTATGAACCATAACGTATTTGTGGATCTCTTTTACTAACTCCTAATTAATCAGTGACTCCTTGTGGGACTTTTAAAGAACCCTTTAAAGACCTCCTGAAAGGTAGAACCTTAATTAGCCCATGAACAACAATTTTTTTTTAATTGGGTAAACTATCATTTTGCAGCAAATTTCCTTTCCGTAATTTTTTTTTTATGCAATTAACACAAAAGGACCCTTTAAGCAAAGATCTCTTACTTTTTCAATCATCCCATTTTCAAAATCTGCTAAACTGATGAATCCTTAAAGAACGCTTGTAGCACCATGTTTCTAAAGCTAAAACTCATAATTAATCAGTGACCTCTTATAACTTTTTTTTTTTTTGTAATCTAAGATTTCTCACTTATCTAATGCATCCACAAAACCCCTTTTTCAGAATTCTAAGAACACTTACTTATCTAATAAACCCTTAAAGAACTTTTAAGAAACCTTTTTTAGAAGCTGTGGACTTAAGATATCCTAAGATATCTTTTGAAATTTAGGAACCATTGAAGAACCATTTTACAAAGTAAAAATAATTCTTACTTATTGAGTGAACCTTGACATCAGCAGTTCTTAAATGGACTCTCAAAGTACTCTGAAATGACCTCATAATTAACCTAGATTTCAGAAGCTAGAACCCTTAATTATTCAATAAACCCCTGAAGAGAAGGTTTTTCCTGAGATAATAACTTTATAATAATATCTGAGGAAGTTATGACCAATGAGTTATCCATAGAAGCCTTGAGGAACCATTGCAAGTGGTGAAACCCCTTAATTATGTATTAACCCCTGTTAATAGAGTTAAAGAACCCTTGGTTACACAGTGAGTCCTTAACGAACCTTCAAAAAACATTTTTAAGTCACTATAAAAAAGGGTTTTTGGCTTACCACAAACTTTCAGGTACCCGTGGAGTCCTTAAAGAACCCTGGACGGTTGCTTGTTAAAAACACGTCGTGTGAAAGTGGGTCAGGTCCGACTTCAGATGTTTGTGTTTTCTCGAGAGGACAACTGAAATCTATCTTGACGTCCAAGAAGTTACGGAGCCAAATATAACACACACAACACACATCTCGAAGGTGCACTGTTAATATTTTGTCATTTCTTGGTGACACACACACACAACACACACACACACACACACACACCACAGTGAATCCACAAGCCCTGTTGTTCTTTGCTTAAGGTTGTTTATTTGTTTTTTGATGAAATGTTAAATTGATGTTCACAAATCCTAGCTAACAAAAATGTCACTTTTAATTAGTGTTTGTTTTTTTTAGATGTCTATCTAGTGTGTATCCTCTAGGAATTTTAATATTTAACATTTTAATATTTGAAAACACATGATTCCTTGGATTCAGTGATTCATTCAAAGATTCCAGTCAGTGAATCATTTATAAATTTAAATGATTAATTTATGTATTTTAATCCCTACCACTGATTTCTTTACACCACGTTGTTTAAATGCGTTCCTGACACTGAATCATTTGTTTAATTGATTCAGCGATTCACTGATTCAAACCAGGGATTCTGTCACAAGGATTCATTCAAGGAAGTACAGGAATCATTCGTATTGAAACTAACAATTCATTGTTTTAAAAAATTAATTCATAGTTTGTTCAGGGTTCAAATTGTCTGTCTGAGTGAATCAATGAATCAATAAAGCATTAGAATCAATATCAAAAGGACCTTAATAAATTAATCACTCGTAAATGATTTAAATTGTCTGTAAATTAACGTTTCAAGTCATTTAGTGAATCAGAGAATCAAGGAATCACTTCATTAACGCAAGTCAGAAAATGAACCTGTTTAGGAAGGCGTGTCTAGGATTATCCCAATGAAGAACATATTTGTTATTTTTAGAAAATAACGATGTAGCGACGCACATCTCTTAGCTAAGACGGTATGGTGTCCACAAGTGCTAAACTACGCTAATAAGCGTAACATTTTTATTTATTTAAGCTAGCTTTGATTTAAGCTAGCTTTGATTGCTAATGTGTAGTGTCGGGTAGGGTTTTGTGCCCCTAGTGGCACAGACAGGATGTTACGGTAAAATTCACACACACATCTTCCACAGAAAAGTCGGCTAATGTTAGCGTACATAGAGTTTTTTATTTATCTGCAGAAAGTCCTGACTGACGCTCGACCTGTGTTCTGCTCTGGGTTTCTCAGGAGCTTTCCCTGTCTTTGGTTTTGCCGTTTTGTGTGTTTGTAACTTGACGTTATGGAAGTGGGACATGGGACGTGGTTGATTTCATTTCAGCAGAGCTTATTTTTAATCTCTCTCTCTCTCTCTCTGCGCGGAGGTGAAGATAACAGTGCCGGGGAATTCTGACAAGCTGTTTTCTTCTCCTCGCTCTAATTTTGTCTAATTTTTTTCTCAGCAGTTAATTACAGAGTTCGTTATGACTCCGCTGTCTTAGAGCAGGGGGAGGAAGTGAATCAGGGAGGACTGGAGTTAGCAACCAGGCTCACGTGGAGCAGAATGACAAAAATCACAAAAGTGACACACTTTTTAGAAAACCTTAATCATTCAATCAGACAGGTGTAAAACTACAGAAGGAGCCACTGAGTAGAACCTTGTTTTGGAAGCTATGAACTCTTAATTATCCACTGAATCCTTGAAGGATATTTTGCAGAGCCAACAATTCTGTAATTACCCAATTAAACTGGAAAGAACCTTTGAAGAACCTTTTTCATGGAAACTAAAACACTAACAGTGACTGCTTTTATAATTATCCAGTGAACTGTGGAAGCTAGGAATGCTTAAAGATCTAACAAAGTTATGAAGAACTTTTTTATGTGATAGGAACCATTCAAGAAACTTTTGTAGAAGCCAACAGAGAAATTAGAGCCCTTATGTACCATGAAGAACCAGTACATGCTAACTAAGAACTTTTGGGTGACTGCTGAACCTCAAACACCTCTTGGAGAACTTTGTTGAAAGCCATGACTGTATAATTCTTCAGTCAAACCTTGATTAACCTTTTTTAGAACAAATGGTGAAAACAGAGAATGCTTAATTTTGCTAGAAGACCCATTTAAAGTCCTATAAAACCCTAGACTTATGCAATTAAACCTTTGAGGACTCATAAATAGCCCTTTTTAGAAGCTGTGAACCGTTAATTATCCAAGCTAAATAATCATTATGTATCTAACAAATTCCTGAAGAACACCTTCTTCATATGTCAGCCCTTAATTACCTACCAAAGGAACCATGAAGAAACATTGTAGAAGCCAACAAAGCCCTTAATTGTCCAAGCTCTGAAAAGTTTGAGCCCTTAATTATGCAAGGATCCTTGATGAACCATTTCCTGTCAACTAAGAACTCTGTAACCCTTAAAAAACTCTTGAAGAACCTTTTTTAAAGCCTGTTTAGTTTTTCAGTGAAGCCTTGAACAACCATTATAAAGCCATTTTGGGGAAGGATAATGGGTAATTATGCAAGGAACCCTTGAAGAACCATTTCTTGTTCACTTAGAGCGTCTGGGTACCCATTCAGCCCCTGAAGCTCTTGGAAGAATGTTTTCTTTAAAGGCCTGGCTGTATATTTTTTTAGTTAAGTTTTGTGGGAGCTGTTTTCTGTTAAGCAAGGACAAGCATGCTTAAGGAATCCTTGAAAACGTATAAACAACAACCCCTTAATTTTTCAGTAAATCCTTGCTGATCGCATGAGGAACCATTTTAGAACAATTTTTTGGATGGTATGAACCCGTGATTATCCAACGAACCTTTCAAGAACTCTTTTGGAAGCTAATACCTATAAAATCAAACTGCTTATATCATAACACAATGAACTGTAGAAGAACCATTACATGTCATAATTACCCAAGGAACCATGAGGAAACTTTGTAGAAGCCAATATAGAAACAAAGGTTTTTGACCCTTTAATCATCCAAGGAACCTTGAAGAACCATTTCTTGTCATTTAAGAACTATAAAACCCCTAAAGTGCTCTTGAGGCTCTTTAACCATTCTCTGACCCTTTTGAAGAATTATGCTTAATTATGCAAGGAACCGTTAAAGAACCATTTCTTGACTGTTTATTCATAAACTACAACCCCTTAATCGTGAATCCTACAAGAACTCAGGAAGAATACTTTTTTGGAGGAAACTAAACGCTTAATTATCCAACAAACCTTTCAAGAACCCTTTTGGAAGCTAAAACCCATGAAAGCAAACTTCTTACATCATTAACTAATGAACTGTAGAGAACCACTAAGAACCAGTACATATCTAAAAAATTCCTGAAGAGCACCTTCTTTGTATATTATGTCAGCACTTAATTACCCAGGGAACCATGAAGAAACTTTGTAGGAGCCAACAGAGGAACCTTTTAGAAGCATTCGTCCCTTAATTAACCAAGGAATCTTAAAGAAGAACTCTTACAGAGATCTTGAACTTTTTTTTTTTGGAGCCATGACTGTTTAGTTTTTTCAATGAAGCCTTGAAGAACCATTCTAGAGCCATTTTGGAGAATAATTATGCAAACTAGCCCAATAAGAACCCTTTGTTTGGAAGTTACAAACCCAGAATTGTCAAACCAACCAGCCAAGACACCTTAATTAGAAGCTCCTAGAACTTCTTGACAGTGGAAGAAAAACAATCTATTCTTCTTCTGCTTCTTTTTCTGGCTCGGCGTGTGTCGGAGGAAGCAGGTGTCAGTCGCCGCTCTCGCGGTTCTGCAGCTGTCACTCATCAGGGGCGAGTCGGAGAGCAGGTGGAAATGAGATGCGACCAGAATTACTCAGGAAGAGAGAACAGTCGATAGTTTCCTCGGTCACACCTCTACACTCTGTGTGGAGCTGAGCTTCTCCACGAGTCGTGACTTGTGCATTAATAACACACATGTTCGGGATCAGGACTCTGTACACACACACATTTATATATACACAGAGACAGAGAGTCGCTCAGGCGTGTGTACAGCTCTAGCCGCAGGCTTTCCAGAGAACTAGTTTTAAATTCATGGAGAAGTTTCCAGCGGCAAGAGAGAGACAAGGACAGGGAGAGAGAGGAAGACAAAGAGGAAGAGAAAGACAAGGACAGGGAGAGAGAGAGAGAGAGAGAGAGAGAGGAAGCTCTGACATTCGTCTCAGCAGCTCTTTAATTGGCTGATGTCATGCTGGGAAACCACAGTCTTATTCCTACTTCCACTTCCACTTCTCTTGTGTGTGTGTGTGTGTGTGTGTGTGTGTGTGTGTGTGTGTGTGTGTGTGTGTGTGTGTGCGCGCGCTCGTTTTCGTGCCCGCTCATGGGGTGATGCAGTAAAGTTCCCTGGCTGGTGGATTGACCTGCCCCTGCTTCTCTCTCTCTCCTTCTCTCTCTCTCTCTCTCTCTGTCTCTCTGTCTCTCTTTGTCTCACTGTGTTTCTGTCTGTGCATCTTTCTCTCCATCCTTGTCTCTCTCTCTCCTTCTCTCTTCTCTTTCCCCTCGCTTCTTGCTTTGCTTCCCTCCCTTCTTTTGTTTCTCCCTCTGCATTTTTTTTCCTCTGTCCTTCTCTCTCTCTTGTCTCTCCTTCCCTCTTGGTCTCTCTTTGTTTCTCTTTCTGTCTCTCTCTGTCTCTCTCTCACAGGTTTAGCTCGGCGGGTTTCAATCTATCTTGACAGAAGTAAGCAGGGAGGTGAGTGCTTCTCTCTCTCTCTCTCTCTCTCTCTCTCTCTCTCTCTTTCATCCCATCATGGCTCACCCCCCCCCCCCACCCATCCCTCCTTCCCCCCGCTCTCTTTGCGGCTTATTAGAGAATCACTAATCATGCTCTTGTAGTGATTCTGCCCTGTAGTAAGTAAGTCCCTACCTCTTTTTCTCTCACACACACACATCGTCAGTGTATTGTGTGTGTCTGTTCCTTTTTGCACCACAATAATTCAATAATTCAACACACTGTATTATGTGAAAGCTAAATCTCCATCAACTTACAGTGAATCAGCGAATCAACTAATCAATGAATCAGTGAATCAGTTATATAATGAGTTATGATTAACTCATTAATCAGTGCATACATATAGTACAGTACGAGCGAGGCCAGTCAATGATGTAACTGTAACCTACAGTATTTAAAGAAATGATTGATTATAGAATCATGTATAAAGCATACCCAGCTCTTGACAAACGACTCATGATTCAGCACTGACTTGTGAATCATTTATCTGATTCATCTGATCATTTATTTAATTCATGGAATTGGAGAATCCCCAATAAAGAGTCACTGATAGATTCAATTCACTTATGTAGAAGAATAAACGAGAGCGAAGCGACATAACAGGATAAAAGAAGCTTTGGATGATGGTATAGAAGTGGGTGGGGCAAAGGAATATATATATATATATATTTATTATTATTTTTTTTTTTTGCATTAAAATTTTTTCTTGGCTTTACTTTGAATTTCAAAACGAGCGTAAGCGGCTCGTTTCTTAAAATGATGTACGAGTGATGGTGTTTAATAGGATTGCACATCTGTACACCTGCTCGTTTATGCAGTTGTGTAATCAGCAAATATTGGATTCCATTCAATTTATTCCTACAGTGCTTTTACCAATGATCAAAAGCAGCTTTACAGAATCAAAAGAAAATTATTGAAATGGGTATGAAATTTGTGAGAAAAACTGTATAAATCTAAATGAGATTACCTGATATGATATTTGATTTAGAATTGTGTTTCTGTATCACAATTCTGTAAATATCACGATTTTGTGTATATACATTATCCCCCCCCCCCCCCAATCCAAATAATTGAATGCAGGTGTTCCAATGACTTCCATTGCTACAGGTGTATAAAATCAAGCACCTAGGCATGCAGAGCGCTTCTACACACACGTGTGAAAGAGTGGGTCGCTCTCAGGAGCTCAGTGAATTCCAGCGTGGTACCCTGACAGGACGACACCCCTGCAATAAGTCCGGTTGTGGATTTCCTCACTACTAAATATTCCATAGTCAACTGTTATTATAACAAAGTGAAGGCGATTGGGAACGACAGCAAAATCACAGGGCGGGGTCAGAAGATGCTGAGACTTATAGTGCACAGAGGTCGATATCTACAGACCTCCAAACTCCAACATGTGGCCTTCAGATTAGCCAAAGTACAGTGTGTAGAGAGCCTCATGGAGTGGCTTTCCACGGCCGAGCAGCTGCATCCAAGCCTTACATCACCAAGTACAATGCAAAGCATCGGATACAGTGGTGCAAAGCATGTCGTCACTGGACTCTCGAGCAGCGGAGGAGTGTTCACTGGAGTGACGAATCACGCTTCTCTGTCTGGCAATCCGATGGACGAGTCTGGTGGTTGTCAGGAGAAACAGTACTTGTCCCACTGCATTGTGCCAAGCGTAAAGGTTGGTGGAGAAGAATTATGATGTGGGCTTGTTTTTCAGGATCTGGGCTCGGCCTCTTAGTTCCAGTGAAAGGAACTCATAATGCTTCAGCATTCCAAGACATTTTGGACAATTTCATGCCCCCAGTTTTGTGTGAAGAGTTTAGGGACGGCCCCTTCCTGTTCCAACATGGTCCAGGCAAGACATGGATGAGCGAGTTTGGTGTGGAAGAACTTGACTGTCCTGCACAGAGTCCTGACCTTTAGGATGAATCAGAGCGGAGACTGCGAGCCACGCCTTCTCGTCCAACAATGTGCTTCTGGACAAATGGTCAAGAATTCCAATAAACACTTCCCTAAACCTTGTGGAAAGCCTTCACAGAAGAGTTGAAGCTGTTATAGCTGCAATGGGGGCCAACGTCATATTAAACCTAATGGATTAAGAATTGGATGTTACTCAAGTTCATATGCATGTGAAGGCAGCAGGGCCAATACTTTTAATCACAATTAATATTAAAATACTCAGCTTTACTTGTATTATAAACGTACAATGTTGGAATGAAGATTATGCAGTTTTATAATATCACAAACATTAACATTTAACACATTAAATTCAAATCTCTCGAATGTGACCGGCACTGCTGCGTAGTCCAGGGTGTGGCAACCCACCGATGGGCGGGGCTCAAACCCGGATCTTCAAATCAGTAAATCAACAGACTATAGAGCCTTAGCCGCCTGAGCCACCGCTCACACATCTTACATTTAATCTTTCATGTAAACATAGTTCCACTTGAAGGTCGCTCGAGCACACAACTTAATAAACCAAATAATAATAAACTATAATAGTCAATGTTGAAATGCTGTTCCACTCTCCTGCTGATATTTTCTTAGTCGTCTTATTATCCACATTAAATGTGCCGTTATCACACACAGCCGTGTAACCACTCTGGCATTATGGGAAGCCATTAGGGTCAAACCTGGTCAAATGAATAATCTGCGTAACAATTCAAACAAACAAACTTTGTAAATAATTTGTTCCTACCAGTCAGGACGCTGTGCTGCCTGCCGGTGTGTTAGCTTGGGCGAGCACCACCTGTAGGATTATAGAGGAACTGCAATATATTTCCACTTTAAATGCAAATGTATGCAATTCTTTTTCTTCTTTTTTTGGTTTGGTTTCTTCATAAATTGGCCATGATTTGCCCCCAAATAAATCGAGATACGTTACTAAATCAATATTTCTCCCCCAATTTTTACCAATCAGACATGAGAACGGAGGGTGTGGTGGTGGTGGTGGGGGGGGCGTCTATGTCTGCACTGTGTGACGTTTCCTGTGGTGAGGTTGTGGTGCCAGAGGGGTTGGTTTGATTATTTCAGAAAGACAGACTGGTCTGCGCTGACAGGAACGCTAAAATAACTCGTATAATCGCCTCTTTACAACCGCATGAGATCTCAAGATGCACAAAACATCAAAGCGTGCGGATGGATGAGCTACAGCAGCAGAGGAGCACGTCAGGTTCTGCCACTCTCTCAGCCAAGAACACGTCTCCGAGCTTCTCATGGATACAGATTTACCCGAGCTGGCCGTAAATCTGAATCAATGAGCAGGTGGTGTTCTGTACTGTCTGTGTAAAACAAATTACACTCTAGATTAACTCCAGATTTCACAAAATGAATAAGTAAAAAAAAAAAAAAAATCTAATGCTTGATTGCTGGACTAGCTGGTGTGAAACACACACAGGAGAAAAGAATAAATAAATAAGTATCGACAAATTGTCCCTCGCATACTGTACGTCTACGATCTCTGCGCACATCGTTTATTCTTCAGGTAATGTGTGTGTGTGTGTGTGTGTGTGTGTGTGTGTGTGTGTGTGTGTGTGTGAGAGAGAGAGAGAGAAAAAACACTCGTTTGAATAAACATAATTTTAATGTAGTAATTAATCGTTTTTTATTAATGAAGCTGGACACTTAATAGGAAAGATAATGTGTGGTAGAGCTTTGATGTTTATGAGAGGAAACCCTACATTTGAATTTGTGTGTGTGCGTGGTTGTGTGTGTGGTTTCACTCGGCTTTACATTCTTGCTCTTTTGACTGACAGCAAAAGTTTTGAAACTAGGGCAGCCAGCCTCCGAGTCCAGCCTAGTAAACTGGGTCCTGATTCGCATGGGGTTTGTCGTGTGTGTCTGAGCGTGTGTGTGTGTGTGTCTTGTAACTGATCATTGCTGTCGAGGTGCACAGAGAGGAACGAAAAAATATAAACATGCGTCATGAGCCTGCACACACCCCATTGGCCGAAACCCCAAATTCCATCATCTGATTCAGTGAATCAATTATTCAGTGATTCATGAATCATTTATCCATGATTCAGTGTAAGCAAATCTGTTTAATGATGCCAGTGAGTGAGTGATTCCCTGATTCAAGATTCATTGATTAGTCACGTGATTCATTCATTGAATTGGAGAATCTGTGATGCGTCTGATTCGGACTGATTGATTGGATCAGAGAATCAGGTAGTCGAATGAATCAGTGAATCAAGGAGTCGAATGAATCAGTGAGCAGAAAAGTTAGGTGAGTAGGCGAGTGGTATGGATGTTGTGTGTTGAGTAGTAGGTGTGTTGTAGGCGCGTTGTATGTGTTGGATTTTAGAGTTCAGCACAAACTGTGTGTGTGTGTGTGTGTGTAGGTGCAGGAATGGTGGTGGATTGGGAA
>JAAGKR010008454.1:7211-31269 GCA_011419295.1 Clarias macrocephalus
TTTGTCATGGCAACCCTTTCAAGCAAACTATACTTGTAATCAAACTTCACTAGGAAAAAATCCTACTGCAGTTAAATCCTCTATTCAACCTTCTATTCCATCCTACCTTTTTTTAGGTCACAAACAGTCGTACGGTATTAGCATTTCACTGCATACCATACTGTGTATGATCATGTATGTGACAAATAAATTTGAATTTGATTTGCTGTGAATTAATTTCAGTAAGGTCTGCTTCTCTCTAGTCCTCTTTTTAACATAAACTCTTGAAAATGCAGCGGAGCGGTGTAAGTCCTAAAACGTCCTCCTCCACCTATAGGAGACTTGTGGAGTCAGTCCCACATTTCTACTTTTTCAAAGCAAAAGGTCAACTTTTCTACCAAAAGAGTAGAAATCCTGAGCTAAATCCTCTGAGTTAAATTCCTTTCAGCTATTACTAGCTGTCAGTCAGTAGTTTCTTGTTCGTGAGATTATTATGCTGCCAAATGTAAGAAATTGAATTGAATTGCAAAAATGGTTGTATTGCCATAGTAGTCTAATGTCTCCAAGAACAGGCCTACAGAGATTGAAAAGTGGAAAAACAAGGTGGAAAAAGAATAACTTCAAGCAGGGTGAAAAACGTCTGCCCGGCTTTAACGGATGGAAAGATAAAATTCTTTACAAAATGCTATACGATATCAGCCATGTCTAGTTTTTAACGAATTGCAACAGGTTGCAGAAAGTCCAAAGCCTGGCACCTTTTATTTTTATTGGGATCATTTTCCTTACACCAAAATATCCATAATCTTAGAACACTCACTTTTGCACCACTACGCCCATGTTAGCGCTGTGTGTAAATGTATGGTACAATATATATAGATATACAGTAAGATAAAAGAATAATCGATCTACATTTCCATGTACCGTATTGAATATTTTATCCTGTTGAAGCTAGTGCATTACTCCACTAGTGAAAGTGTGTGTGTGAATATGTAGGTAAAAATGCCATTAATATTGTGTCTCTGTGGAGATTTATGCCATGGAGATATTCGTGCCAAATAAGATTCGGGGGTAAAGATGGGAATGTAAGTTGTGTCCATTCTCCCACATACTGTATGTTTCAGCTACGTTGGTTGGACCCCCTGTTCTGAACTGACAGTAAATACTGGGATTTCTATATATGGTGTAGACTTCCAAATTTCCTAGATTTTACCTCTACCCTTGTGGCTAAGGTTTTCACGACACAAGCTCTGACACGGGTCCCGCGGGATCTGCCAGGTTGACGAGTGGACATGGTTATTGTAGCCAAGGACCAATTCAAGTAAGTACACTTTGGAAGTTCTTTTTCTCTCATGTTGTCTTGATGATCCTGTTCAAACTCTCACAGAGCGCACTGTCTTGAGGATGATATGGACATGTTTGGATCCTTCATGGATATTGCAGTTTCTTGATACAATTGGCCTAAAAGCAGGATCCGCAATTAGAAAACCAACCAGTGTTTCAGTAGAGCGTTGGCTGTTTTGTTGACCGCCTTATCCTTAGTGTGGTTGGTGACAGTGAACTTGGTGGACATCTTGGTGGAAACCTGTGTCCTTGTCCAAATACATAGGACCTGACTCTATTTTTTATTAATTTTTTATCTTGTGCATTTTAAATCGTCAAAGAAAAACTTGTGATGGATCATTTCATGACGTTAAAGGTTTCAGAGACATGTGTGTCCACTCAGAGCCATTTACCAGCCGAGTCTTTGTGGGCAGATAAAAAGACAGGAAAAAACGTACTACTATGTTAAAAGCATTGGAGATACTTTGGTGTTTGCGGTGTGGCGATGTGTTTTTCTGTAAATGACATCATTAGAACATCAGAAGCATATTAGTCAAGGCAGGGAGAAGCGAAGGAGTGATACAAGACTCAGAATTCACCCAGTTCTTCGAATGATCGATTCTAGACATTCAGGATTTTTATACAATAAACTACAATATCAGTTTGTACATAAAGACTAAGTCTATTTTTTATTATTATTTTTTTATTTGCCTGTACTGTCTTTCTTTTACGGCTTCTTCGTCACACTCGCTCCTTTCTATTTTCATACAAAACCCAGGAGTCGACATTATTGATTTTTTTTTTCTCTTCTGAAAACTGGTTTGTCATGTAATATGTCGCTTTCTTTACAGGCATGCAAATATTCTTTTGTAATGTTATTTATTCATTAATGTTAAGTACCTTTGTAGGGAATGGTCTTGTACATAATAATGCAGACATAATAAACTTATATAACAATTACAGATAATATGGTGCCTAAGACTTTTGCACAGTACTATATATATATTTATATGCAGCAAGGTGAGACAATGTGAGGAAAATGGATTTAAAGATATTTATATAAGTATGAACAAAATATAATAATTTTACATGGAAAAAAATCTATTTCGAGATCCATTATCTCCTAGAGTGATGTAGGGTAGAGTAGCTGAGGTTGAGGATCTGTCATGCTGACAGTTTTTTATGCACTTGGAAAATGGAAGAATCTATTATTCCCTTATCGATGTCCCAAATGTAATTTCATACAGAACATTATTTTATTGCCTAGGTCTCTTGCTTACTTTTGCTTTCAAAAGATTACCCTAATAAACAGTTCATTCCGTATGTGAATATTGCTCCTTACGAGGTTACTTCTTTGCTGGGGTATGCGCGTGCTTTTCTTCCATTTTAAATAAAGTGAAACCACTTTGGTCGAATCTCTCAGGATATCCTATGGCACTTTACTCCCTGGCTTTCCTTACACAAACAGGACCAATCTAATACAGTGCTTTTTCCAGCTGAAACTCGGTTATTTGGCGTCTGTTCAGTGGCATCTGACATCTTCACACAGGAAGCTATTGATTATCTTTTCCCAACAATAATAAATGCCTCTGAGTTTGTGTGGATACACTTTTAAGGAGTGGAAGAGTGGGTGTGCACTTGTGTGAATGAATTTCATAGACATAAATTATGCATTCGTAAATCGACTACAAATTGGATCTTTATGGTTGATAGCGCCACAAAAATATTCTGAGTGGTCTCAGAGCAACTGGTGCTTTTATAATGGAGAGTTAAGGGGAAGATGCTACTTGATAACTTATGAAGCTCAGGCGAGCGGAGAAAGAGAAGGGTGTGAGGACAGCGAGAGGCAGGACAATAACGACACGCTTGCTGGAGAAAACCTCGTTCTTTCAAATTTATGCAATTATTTTAAATATATTTTTTTCTTTTTTTCCTCAGAGATGTCATCACTGCTTAGAGAAGAGATGCAGCGGGTCTTGTTCAGACCAGAAAAACAGAAAATGGTGGAGTTTATAGAGATTGAGGAGGAAAAAAGTGGACGACATTTCCTTTGTGTGTCCGGTAAGATGCCTGGGTTTGCATTCATTTCTATAAATGTGTATAATATTAGATTTGTCTTTACATGCAAGTGTTCGTGTTTGGTTACATATTTCCTAGAATCATATTGGAATGATTCTAATGATGCTGTGTGAGTTATTTCATTGGACGCCTAATTCCAGCAAAATATATGCAGCCTATCTATATTACAAGCTCCATTATTAATGCTCCATCGGTGCGAATATCAACGTCAGTCCAGATGTCTTATGTGCTTAAAGTGTTTGATGGTATTTGATGTTTGTTAATGATTAAACCTTTGTCAATTTTATTTCTGGTCGGTTACATT
This sequence comes from Clarias macrocephalus, assembly GCA_011419295.1. Lineage (NCBI taxonomy): Eukaryota > Metazoa > Chordata > Actinopteri > Siluriformes > Clariidae > Clarias > Clarias macrocephalus. The sequence continues at coordinate 10,894 of JAAGKR010008454.1, forward strand.
ACAAAACAATTATTTGGCTATAGAAATAGTCTTTTATAGTATTCTACATGAAATAGTTCATCCTAGAACAATAAAGGTTTTAGATTTAACCTCTTTTGCTTCAATTATTATATAATAAATAAGGTGCATAAAATAAAAGGATGTACATTTTGATTCATTCACTGTCATGTTTAATTAGATATTAATCCAAATCCTTCCCAGCCCTGCTGGTGAACCCCTGTAGAGTTTTAATTTTAATTCGTAAAGGGAAATACTGTCTGGATCAAACTTGACATTTGTATTTTTGTGCACAGTATCTAAGAACAAGCAAGTACTGATCTCAGTGGTGCAGTGTGAAAAAGTGCGTCATATCAAAAATAAGAAATCCCACCGCATCGGACTGGAAGACCAGTATGTGAGGACGGAGATGTGGGCTCTCGAAGAGCTGAGGATTCTGGATGGGAGAGACCCTGACATAGTAAGCCGAACTCTTTCTCGACTGGATATCTTAAATCCAGTGCTTTAGGCTCCAGCTGTAAGACGTGGGAAATGTAATAGTCTATACTAGACATTTCAGTGGTGAACCAATAACTGTAACACCATTTAAGGAACTTAAGACACTACTTAAAATACTCAAACAACATACAAACAACTCAAACACAACTCAAACATTGTTCAAACAACTCAAACACTTAAACAAATCAACCACAACGTAAACTACTCACACAGTACAAAACAACTCACATACTACTCAATATCATAACTCAAATACAACTTAATATCACAACTCAAATACTAATCAATATCATAACTCAAATACAACTCAATATCACAACTCAAATACTAATCAATATCATAACTCAAATACAACTCAATATCATAACTCAAATACAACTCAGTATCACAACTCAAATACTATTAAATATCACAACTCAAATACTACTCAATATCATTACTCAAATACAACTCAGTATCACAGCTCAAATACTACTCAATATCACAACTCAAATACAACTCAATATCACAACTCAAACACTACTCAATATCACAGCTCAAATACTACTCAATATCACAGCTCAAATACTACTCAATATCATTACTCAAATACAACTCAATATCACAACTCAAATACTACTTAAAGAATGAAAGCACTCTCTAAACAGAAACTACAAAACAGCACAAACCACTAAAAAGTTGTTTAGACAAAGCATTTAATCACCATTTAAATAACTCAAATATTACAATTCCATAACACCACCTACAGTATATAACATAATTGCGACTCAAAACAACTTAAATGCCACTCAAATAACACAACAACTCAAACACTTTTCATATCACCTCATAAACTGTTAAAAAAACACTCAAAACCCCAAACACCATGCAAAAAACAACACCTGTTAAGCAAGTCAAACAACTGAAGCTCTAATCAAACTACTCAAAGACCTTTCAAACTACTCGAACGCCACATCTAAATTTAACAGAACAACACAAGCACTACTTAAACAACTTCAACAACTGAATTAACACAAATACAAAGCCACTAAACTTCAAGGACAGCTGAAACTACTGTAAGTTGAATCTATTCACTTAAATGTACTGTAGGTCATTGATCATCAAGTATTTTTCTAAAATCTCCAATAAGATTGGAGATTGACAAGATGAAAACCTACTAAAAACCTGGTACTAATAAACATAATACAAGATGTAAAGCTCTGGTCATGTTTGTTTGTACATGCAGATCTTTATGGTAAAGAGTAGATACTGTATGTAGCTAATCTTAATGCTAATTGATTACGGTCTATAAACAATGTATTATAAGGTTAAAAAAATAAAAAGAAACAAGTGATTTTAACATTTATCATTTACCAATTTTTTCAAATTTCAGCAATTCTGATTTATACATTCTTTCTCACGTTTCATAGACAGTTCCATCATTTTCTTTTGCTACTGTAAAGCTGCTTTGCAACAATAATTATTGTTAAAAGTGTTATATAAATAAAATTTCATTGATTAAAATTGAATTAAATGGATTTAGCTGAATAGAAAACTGGTGTTAAAACACATTTCATATCATCATTAACATACATAACATACTGTACATTAAATACCGGTATGTATTTTTGTGTTACGGTGTATTTGATTTTTTTTTTAATTTCATTTTTTTTTAGGTTATCGTTTAATATATTATTTACAAATAACAAATGCACAAATTGTTCCTGCATAATTACGCAATGCTGTGTGTGTGAATTATTGGTGGTTCTCTAACTTTTGCTGTATTAAATTGGTCACTACTGATTTTCCTTTTTTTTTTTTAAAAAAACAACATTTAATGGTGCGTTGGAGAAAATTTTTATAACTAAACTTTGATGATCGTTCTACAGAACTTTGTTTTTGACTTTCTTCAGCTTCTAGGTTTTCATCATGCTCTTTGTTTAAAGTGTATTTATATTGGAATGAATGCAATTGCAAATAATTGAAGTATATTTAACTAATTATATGATAACTGATGGAAACTGTTTTGAATACTTTTTTTTATTACTGCATATATGGAGACTTTTTTTGCAAATCCTGGCATATTTTATATAAATTTAAAACATGGAATCCTATTCATTATTAATAATTAAGTCATTTTAACTTATTGATTGTGAGACTACAAAATGAAGGAAGGTTTAAAGTTCTCTATTCAAATTTGTTTATTATAGTTAATTAAGTATGTGATAAATAAAAATATGTATAAATATATTAAAATATTATATACAGTAAGTAAAATATAACATAGCAATAGTTCTATATTTCTCAGTGGCAGTAACCTGTTCAACAGATCTGATCGATCGATGTGATATGAAAATATTTCTGATGAATGTAACAAAGCAAATTTTGTGGAAAGCACTGGTTCATAATTAAAACTTGAACTTTTATCTTTGCATTTGTGTTATATCTCTTATAAAGAGCAGGATAATTAGTTAATTACTGATTCAGATGTGTTAGAGATATATTTGTATGATGTATGCATTTTTCAAAAATGCACTTAATCATTCAGTAATTTGGCAGACACTCTTATCCAGAGCAACTTATACAAAACAGTAAACAACCTTCATGCCTCTTTTTTCTCTAAATCATTAGAATTTACTCCAGGACATCGTCATCCTGAAGGACATTACATATTTTTATGCATTTAATGATTCTGATGCAAATTCCTTTATTGGTGCTCTCTATTTTCTTTAATTCTGTAAGAAATTATTGAATTTGTGTTGCTCGGACATCATAGTAGGACACTGCTATAGTAATTATGATGTTCAATAAAATGAAATAAGAAAATCAATACATATGATCTCCCTCATATGTGATAACGGTCAGGTCTCAGGCTTAACACCAAAACACAAAAGATCAAATGCTTGTTTTCTTATTTGCAGTTTTGCAATGTCCAGTGCCATATTAATGAGAAATCCAATATGCAGACAACGGACACGGCAAACACTGAACTAAAAGTTTAGAAAGGATTAAATGTAGCTATATGATGATGCTCTTACGGCAGAAACTCACCCAACTAGTTAGCGATCTATAAGATGGTTGGTGTGATGGTTGAAGCTTTGGCAGCTGTTCTGTATGAGAGGTGAGCATTATTTTAAGAGATTAAATTGTGGCCCAAAGCTTACATTGTGGGTAAAATTAAAATAGACCAAGATGTCAACTTCACAACAAAATCTACTCTTTTTTTTTCTTTTTTTACTAAATAAATGATTTTTCACTATTTTCCTTTTCTTCTCTTACAGGATGATCCCTGCTTTCTGATGCACTTCGACAAGGTGCGTCCCGTGAAGGCAATAAACTGTGCTGCAAAGTATTGTCTGGCCCGCTGTCTGGTTGCTCTTAGTGACTCACATCAGCACACCGAATTACATCTTCGGAACTTTGACTGGACATACATTAAGCCGACGTCCATATACTCAAACAGAGGTGACTGCATGGTTCTAATGCGGATCTGCTTCTATGCCTTCAACCTGGTGTGTCTCTCCTTGTGTCCCGTGCCTTTGTAAATAAGGGTTTGAAAGTTTGGACTCTTGCTCCGGACAGCTCACCAATAACATGAACAAATCCATCATCGGAATGCGAACTTGGAAAAGTGATTATCAAGTCTCCTACTGGGCAAACCCTTCATATGGTGGAATAAAAATAAAAAAAAGTCAGGCTTTAATGAACTAAAACACATTCTCTTCTGCACATATCTCAAAAGTTCTAGCATTGTACAGACACCATACAGGAATTCTAATTCCGCTGAGACGAACAACGACACAGGGTTAGTCTAAACACAACTGCAATGTATTGATTTCCTTTACATTTACCTGAACGTACATGTCATAAATAAAATATAAAACGTAATAAATATCTCCATGAAAACTTTGCTTATACTCCCGTTTATTTACATCAGCCATTTTGTTGAACTGGTTCCTTACACTTATCATGTCCTATGTTTAGAAAATGAATCAATTCTATGCTATATTCTTGAATTATATTCATACTTGCTTAAATTAGATGTGTCAGAGCATGTTATAGATCGCAAAACCCCATTTTAGCCAACCCAATTTGTTGCCTTTTTTGGCTGTTTGCCAAACTGTTAAATCCAGCCACAGAGTCTTCCTGTGGGTTTTTCCAGACCACAGAATAAACGACTAATATATTGATCTGAGTGGAGTGAATCATGCAGTTACTATATTAACTGAGGCAAAAGCCTTAATACAAAAACTTAAATATAGCATTGATATCCTCCTTAAAGATATAAGTACACAATGAGACACATGCTAGAAAAGGGCCTTGTTTCAGAGGATGCAAGTTCATAATGTCTTTATCAGTTGTATTAATTAATGCAAAAGTGTACCTGGTACAATTTTTGGGATATACAAAGGTATAGTCAAAATTTTTCCGCATTCTATATCTAGGCATGTGGCAGACGCCCTTATCCAGGGTGACTTACATTTTTATCTCATTATACATCTGAGCAATTGAGGGTTCAGGGCCTTGTTTAAAGGCCCAACAGTGGCGACTTGATGGTTGTGGGGTTTGAACCTGGGATCTGGGATCTTCTGAACCATAGTCCAACGTCGCAACCACTGAACCACCCCTGCATTCTAGCTATGTTTTAATTAACTTTTAGAAAAGACGAATACATTTTTCAACATCTAATCTTATTGCCTTTCAATACACTTTGTCCATCTGTCAACAAGCTTTTGTGTTCCCTCATTAAAAAATGTTTAAGGCTGAGCTGCGATCCCCGAAAGCACCGCTGTCTTCACTTCTTCATCAGAAGTGAATCTTCGTCTTCGTAGTTCTGCTTTCTGCTTTTAGCGAGATCAGGACTAGAGGGAGGATGCTTTAACACCTCAAAATAAAATTTTTGCAGAGTGTAGACAGTGTGGACAGTTTCATTTTAAGACTTACGTTTTCTTAGGTTTAAAAAGTTTAGGCTTCAGCTCTTAAGTTTAGGCTTCAGCTCTTGAATAAGCGTCTCACTGTGACGACTACTGTTGATTGTTGAATCTTTCTCCTGATAATGTTCCAGTACTGGTCTCTGAGAATCACAGAAAACTGTAAGCATCTTTTTTTCTTGGAGCATTGTCCTTGGTCCGTGATTGAGGATGTTCCCGTTCCGTAGTGATGAATCCATGTCTCGTCAGCAGTAATGATTCTCTATAAGAAACTTTCACCTTACTTAGAGTATCAGTCCACATTATGTTTGCAGATCTCCAAACACTTTCTCCATACTGCACACAAAGTGTTAAATAAATAATGGCACCATTTACAGCCTCAGACCACAAAAAAAAACAAATCACTGCACGCTGCTCTGCTGTCGTGCAAATCGAAAGTGGGGCATCCATTTTGCTCACATCGCAGTTACAAATGAATTGATGTAACACGTTCACACCTGCAAAACAGTGACTGGGGACTCAGTAGCCTCAAACGGAGATTGCTGATACGTGTGGCCAATAGAAATTTTAATAGAACCGGAGTGTGGATAATTTTTGACTCAACTCATATTTAGAAACAATTTTAAATAAATGCTTTAAGCCACACATAAAGAAACACGCTCGTATAAAAAAAGGGTAAACTTTAAAGGCTGTATATTATATAATATACTGGTTATGAAAATTATAAATTTCCATACATTTAAAAGTGTAGCTGATTCTAAAATGTATTCTATAATGTAACTGTTTCCACAGTTTGTTTAGGTCCTGAAATAAAACCTATAATATTCCTGATGTATATGCTGTGGTGTTTCTGAAATACAACATTATAGTAAAAGAAGTTTCATAATCTTTGTTATACTGTTTTTATCTGGTCACCCAATGGCAAATAGTTTAGGATACAGATATATAAAACTTCCTTCATTCATGAGATTTTAAAATGTATCACTGTTGGGAACTCCATATAAAATAACAACAACAACAACAATGATGAATTAATCATCTTTCCAGATGGTTCACATCCATTAAAGGACATTGCCTTCTTCCAAATCTAAGGAGGATCAGAAAGAGGAGGATAATTAAGAGTCTGTGTTCTGTATAGACCAATGTTGGAAGAGGGTCAAGGATTTGCACATTGATTACTATTAATAATTAACCTTCACTTCAGTAGTACGAGAAGGTTACATTCGTTTTAAAAATTTAATGACCCTTTCTGGGAAATACCACATACACAAAGGTGTTTGTCTTCAGAAATATAGACAACAGGGCGATGAAATGCATGAATGAATGAATGAATGAATTAATAAAATACTAGAAATCGAAAATATATTATATATATTGTAAAATATATTGTATGTTGTATATTGAAATACTAGAATCTAAAATATATTATCAATTTATGATCAAAAATATCAAAATATTATCAAAGTTTCAATTAGTCACATACTTTCTTAAAGTATGGATATGTTTATTATAAACTAGATGAAATTGAAAAAAGGATTTTGTAGAAATAGTTAAAAGGTTGAAGCTTTAAAAAAAGCTGATCGGCTCTAATGTAATCAGTGATATTTTTATTATTATTTCAGGTTGAAGCTCACGTACATGTCTGTCTGTCTTTCTGTACGGCAGAACTCTTTGCCTAACTTATTAATACAAAGAAATCAAATACACTTCCTGTTTAGTAATCGGATAGTGAATCACAGATGAGAAATCAAAAAAGTAGATCAGATATAGATTATGTTTTGTTTTAAAACAACTTCAGCGCTGTTATTTTAGCGGTGAAAATATGAACTAATTTCAGTAAAAAATCTCCAATTCAGCTTTTCTAATTAATATCTATTAGTGCAGGTCTTCTACAATGACCACATAGCATATTTGTAGCTTATTTTAAAGAAGTAGATTATTAAATCCGACACATAACTGTTCATAACATCACTTTCATTCAACATGTTGATTTTGAAACAAAATGAAAACAAAATAAATTAAAAAACAAAATAACAAAATGAAAACAAAATAACACATTCAAAAATAAAATAATAAAAAGAAAACAAGATAACAAATTCAAAAACAAAATAACAAAACCAAAAAAAAAATAATTACACAAAATACCAAATCAGAAAACACAACGACAATTCAGTCAAACTGGAGAAGGTAGGCATAGTTCGCAAATTAAATTCTTAGCGCTGTTTGGAAGAGACAGCTGTCACTCAAGACATACACGAAGTACTATCAAGTGAAATTACATTTGTATCTGAATATGTCGTTGTGTTTTCTGATTTGCTATTTAGTTTTTTAATTTGTATTTTTTTTGTTGATTTATTTTGTTTTTGTTTTGTTTTCATTTTTTATATTGTTTTTATTTTGTTTTCAGTTTTGTTATCTTGTTTTTATTTATTTTTTGTTTTCATTTTGTTATTTTGTTTTTATTTTGTTTTCATTTTGTTATTTTGTTTTTGAATTCGTTATTTTGTTTTTGAATTTGTTATTTTGTTTTGCACTTCTCGGCCACCGTAGTTTATAGACTAAATTGAATGAGCAAGTTCTGACCAATGTACAGACAAACCTTTTCTTTTATTTATATAGATACAGTAGATAAATAGAGCAAGGGAATGAGTGAGTGAAAGAGTAAAGGTAGTTGTAAAAGACTGAGTAAGTGAGTTAGTGAGACAAGGAATGAAGGGATGACTAAAAGTAAGTAAAAAGCTTAAGTAAAGGATAACAGCGTCTGTCAAATGCCTAAATGTAAATGTGAAGCGTAAATGAATGAGTGACGATTGGAGGTTTATTTTATTTTTAAAATTATTATTATTATTATTGCTTGTAGTATTTGCTTGTAAAAAACGTTAGGTGGCAGTACGCACGTTCAACATGCAACTGACGGAAACACCACTGAAGAAGAACAACGGCCGCTGAGGCTTGTTTGGCGCCGATTTTTAAGTTGGGAGTGAGAGCTCACGCGCTGAGGCGAGTCATCCAAGCGCGAGTAAAGAAGTCGTGTTTTTGTTGTTGTTGTCGTCGTCCCGTGTCGGATTTTACCGCCTTTGCTTTGGAACACACCGCAACAGGCCTTGTTTCAAGATGTATATAAAGTCTATAATTTTAGAGGGCTTTAAGTCGTACGCGGAGAGGACGGAAATTAACGGCTTCGACCCTCTGTTTAACGCCATCACCGGCCTGAACGGCAGCGGGAAGTCCAACATCCTCGACTCGATCTGTTTCCTCCTCGGAATTACCAACTTATCACAGGTCAGTAGCGCGTGTCACTGTATCAGGTGCTAAAGTGTGCTCGGAATTGTTTTTTTGTTTTGCTAGCTAGCTAGCTAGCTAGCTAACACCTAGCGACTGTGAGGAGAGAGAGATCATGGTGAAATCTACTAATTAACACAAGGTCACTTATTCTACATCAGATATAACGTAAAAAAAAAAAGTTAAGACGAAATTAATTTTAGCACCAAATATTGACTAATATGGTTATATTGCCTCTCATAGACATGATATACTGTATCCAACAGCTCTGTTCCTGTTCACATATTTATGACCCACCCTCAATGTTGTTCGGTGTTTCCGGTTTGTTTCAGGTGAGAGCATCAAATCTCCAAGACCTGGTCTACAAAAATGGACTCGCCGGCATCACTAAAGCCACGGTTTCCATCACTTTCGACAACTCGAACAAGAAACAGAGCCCGCTGGGGTTTGAGACCCACGATGAGATCACCATCACTAGACAAGTACGCTCCTCCTGTGCACTCGAACACGTTTAAAGCGGCGATATGTAACCTTTCGAGTGGCACAGATTCAGTGACAGAAATGTTATTGCAACATGAAGAAAAAGAAGGAAAAAAACTCGTAGACAAGTAAAAATCCAACCTGACAGCTCGGACTTGTTGAACTGACTTCGCTGTTGCTTGAAGTTCTGAAGAAAAAAAATACCTTACTGCAGCATTAAATACGAGATTTTAGTCATTAAATACATAAATTTTCTGTTCTTCCTTACAGGTTGTTATAGGTGGGCGAAATAAGTACCTCATTAATGGCGTGAACGCAAATAACATGCGTGTCCAGGATCTCTTCTGCTCTGTTGGGCTGAATGTCAACAATCCACACTTTCTTATTATGCAGGTGATGATTACAATTCTGTTTGTAATTAATTTTTCTTTCTTGCTTTCTTTTAATTTTACTTATTTATGTTCTAAGATAAGAATGTGGATTGTTTTTTGATGCTTTGTGACTTTGCAGTAAACTGATGTCTCACTATATTTTTAGGGAAGAATAACCAAAGTCTTAAATATGAAACCCCCTGAGGTGAGTATACGTATACTGTATGTTTATATACAGTATTGTGAAAAAGTATAATTTACTTATTTTTATTATTATTTTTCTTGAATATTTGTCACACTTAAATGATTCAGCTCATCAATTAAATTTTTATATTACACAAAGGTCACTGGAGTAAATGCAAAAAAAAAAAGTTTTTATATGATGATTGAATTTATTATGGGGGGGGGGGGGCTGTTTAAACCTATCTGGTCCTGTGTGCGAAAAAGTAATTGATAAAAAGAGAATTAAATCCTGACGTAGAATGTTTGATCATTATTCATGCTCGAAAACCCACCACTGTGGCTGAATTAAAACAATTCTGCAGAGAAGAGTGGGCCAAAATTCCAAGGATGGCACAAGCAGTTATTAGATTTAGGGGGCAATTACTTTTTTGCGTTTTCACCTTTTATTTTATTTTATTTTTTTTTTACCCCTTAACAAACAAATTCATCATTTAAAAATGGCATTTTGGATTTACTCGAGTTATCCTTGTGTAATATACATTTTTTATTTGAATCATTTAAGAGTGACAAATATGAAAAAAAGGGTGCAATGAGGGGCAAATACTTCTTTTTTTCTTTTTTTAACATTGTACATTATAGATATAGATGTGTGTATGTATTATTTATTTATTTTTTAATTACTTTATTTTAAAATAAGAGTGAACTTAAAAAAGAACTTAAAATAAGAGTCCTACATAACACTGGCATCTCTGTGTAGATTCTGGCCATGATTGAAGAGGCTGCTGGTACCAGGATGTACGAGTGCAAGAAGATCAGCGCTCAGAAAACCATCGAGAAGAAAGATGCAAAACTGAAAGAGATTCAAACGGTCTGTCTGCGTTTCTGTGTGCGCTCATACGAGTGTGCCTGTGTATGCATGTGTTAAAGTTGCGCATCATTTGCTTGTGTGTTGTCTCACCCCCTGTAGATCCTGGATGAGGAGATCACTCCTGCTATGGAGAAACTCAAAGAAGTAACTAAACCTTCGTAGTAGACTTGGGAATGATTCACTCCAATATACAATGACTTAAAGTAATCGTGTTCCCTCCCCCCTCAGGAACGTGCTTCCTACCTGGAGTACCAGAAGCTGATGCGGGAGATCGAGCACCTGAGCCGGCTCTATGTGGCGTGGCAGTTCGTGTGCGCCGAAGAGACCAAGCTGAAGTCGGCCGAGGACCTGCAGCTGATGCAGAGCTCCATCAGCGAGCTCCAGAGCAGCATGCAGAAGAACGCAGACCGCATCCGCGAGCTCAGCGAAGAGATTAAAGTGCTGGAGAAGAGCAGGGACAAGGTACAGCATGCGAAGACTCCTACCATAGATGTTAGAGAAACTTTATCAGCAATGTGTTTATAAGGTTTATTGTTAGTAACTGTGAGTGTGTGTGTGTGTGTGTGTGTGTGTAGGAGGTGGCAGGCGTTCTGAAGGCTCTGGAGGAGACTCTGGCTGAGGCGCAGCGAGTAGACACGAAAGCTCAAAGTGCACTCGATCTGAAGAAGCAAAACCTTAAGGATGAAACTAAGAAGAGGAAAGAACTTGTGAAAAACATGGAGGAGGTGAAAATCTGTGCTTGATTAGATACAAGTTTCTGCTTGTGTTTCTAGTAGACATACAGTACCAGTCAATATTTAAAAAAAAAGACTTCTAGAACAATACTGGATTTTTTTGCAAAACTTCGAAATAGAATAGCATCACGTAATTAAATAACAATATCGGGGTGTTTCTGGAACCTACCTCTGCTTCACAGGAGAAGTTCATTTAGAGTTACCAGCCTCAGAAATCACCAATTAATGTCCTTATGAAGGCTTTACAGAGCATGTGTAGCAGACACATCTCAATATCAACTGTTCAAACGAGATCAGAGCATATTTTGAGCACCTTCAGAATTGTTTTACAGTGTAGAAAGAAAGAAAAATCAGGAACGAGCATAGAATTAGGAGTGTCCAAACTTTTGACTGGTGGTGTAGCTCGTATAAAGATCACCATTAGAATCTTTATTTATTTATTAAGACTGCTTGTATGAGGATGAGTCAAAAATTATTCTCTCTCCGGTTATATTAAAACTACTCTTGGCTGCACTGGCTTGTCAGCGCTTTCAGTTTAAGTCCATTGTCTCCCCAGTCACTACTGTGCAGGGGTGAATGTGTTACATCAGTTCATTTGTACGTGTGTTGCGAGCAAAAAATGGATGCTTCAATCGTGATTTGCATGAAAGAAGAGCAAGATGTACAAATATATTAGTTTTTTGTGGTCTGAGGGTGAACCTGGTGCCGAAACAACTCACGGATGAGCATGAACAAAAACGTCTGGATATCTGCAAACAAAATTTGGAGCGATACTCTAAGGAAGGTGAAAAGCGATACATGAATTCATCACTACGAGTCTGAGGGTAAACGCCAGCGTAATGAACGGAAACATTCTCAATCAACGACCGAGAAAAAATTCAAAAGTCAACCATCAGCTGGAAAATGTATCAATGCTTACAGTTTTTTGGGATTCTCAAGGGCCAGAAGTATTGGAACATTTTCAGGAAAACGCTTCAACAATCAGCAGTGCTCATTACAATGAGACTCTTATTGAAGAGCTGAAGCCTAAACTTCAGATCAAACACGGAGGACTGATATCCAAGGGTGTCCGAACACTGTCGACACTCTCTTCAAAAACTCAGTCTTGAAGTGTTATAGTCCTGATCTCGCTCTCAGACTTTCACCTGCACTACGAGGACGAAGATTCACTTCCGATGAAGAAGTAAAGACGGCCAAGCAGTTTTTTTAAATGACAGAATATGAAAGCATGTTGACAGATGGACAAAGTATATCGAAAAAGCAAGCAGATAATGTTAAAAAATTGTCTATTTATCTTTCCTAAAAGTTAATTAAAATAAATTCTACAGCCAAGTCAGATTGCTATTTTTTGACTCACTCTTGTATATCAAAGAGAGCAGTGTTGCTGGGGTTAATGTTAGGATATTTATACAAGCACTTGGTTGGCTTTTAACCCAGCGCATCTTTATCACAAGTAGACGTTTGTCAGTATTTGTGAGTTGTGATTTGCATTGACACTTTTTCATCACATGAAATGTTTGCTTCCTCTAGGACAAGAAAGTGTTGTCAGCGAAAGAAGTCGAGGTTGCGAAGATGATGGAGCGGCTCAGCGCTGTGAAGGAGGAGGGGCAGAAGGACGCGGAGGAACTGGAGGCGGCCCAGCAGCACTTCAAGGCCGTGTCCGCCGGCCTCTCGGCTAACGAGGATGGTGAGGCGGCGACGCTGGCGGGTCAGATGGTGACCTGCAAAAATGATATGAGCAAAGCGGAGACAGAGGCCAAGCAGGTAACCTATTCTTCAAAGCGTCTAGGTGGAAATTCTCTATAGGTGATCACTTTGTTAATAATAATAATAATAATAATGATGATTTTGCTTGTCACTCAGGCACAAATGAAGCTGAAGCATGCTCAACAAGAGCTGAAAAGCAAGCAGGCTCAGGTGAAGAAGATGGACAGCGGATATAAAAAAGACCAGGACGCTTTTGAGGCTGTGCAGAAGTGCAGAGACAAACTGCAGGCCGAACTCAAGAAACTCAACTATGAAGGTTCTAGTTATAACATGCCGTATGTGTGTGTTGCTTAAGTTGCTTAACAACTGGTGCTTGTAGAGTATTAAAGCTTTCATGTTTGTGTGTCAGACGGCCGGGAGGAGCATTTGATTGAGCAGAAAAGGCAGCTGTCTCGTGAAGTCAACCACATGCGTGAAAAATACGAGTCCTTCATGGGGCAGTTCCCTAACCTGCGCTTTGAATACGCGTGAGTACTTGTACTGTATGTAATGGGAAAATTGATCTTAAATGTCATGGGGTGACTAAATATCAACAAGCTATTTAAAGACGTTTCTATGATGCATTAAGTGGATGATGAATCATTGCCCTTTATCGGATACTTACAATAATATCATGTTAACGTCACATGGTGTGGTTTTTGCAGAGACCCAGAGAAGAACTGGGAACGTAATAAAGTCAAGGGTCTGGTGGCAAACCTCTTTACCGTGACTGATGTGTGTAACGCTACGGCTCTGGAAGTCGTTGCAGGAGGTCGACTCTATAACGTCGTGGTGGACACGGAGGTGAGCTCGATTCTTTATGTAGCACGATTTTATAAATATCCTGATTTGATATATTATATTTTCCACAATTTTGTTACAATTTTAAACCTTTAAAAAACTGTAGTAATTAAGTGTAGCCCAATCCATATAATAATATTTTCCTCACTTAAAAAACCAAGCGCAGCATTTCAACAATACATGAGGTACATCTCAGTAAATTAGAATATCAAGTCAGTAATTTGGTTCAAAATGTGAAACTTTTTTTTTTTTTTTTTTTTTTTTTTTGTCTTTTGGGCTGTTCCCTTTCAAGGGTCGCCAAAGCGAATCACCTGCCTCCATCTAACCCTCTCCTCTGCATCCTCTTCTCTCACACCAACTAACTTCATCTTCGTCCTCTCTCACTACATTCATAAATCTCCTGTTTGGTCTTCCTCTAGACCTCCTGCCTGGCAGTTCCAACTTCAGCATCCTTCTAGCAATATATTCACAATCTCTCCTCTGAACACCACTTCAATCTGGCCTCTCTGACTTTATCGCCAAAACATCTCGCATGGGTCGTCCCTCTGACTCATTCTTGATCCTGTCACTCCTAAAGAGAACCTCAACATCTGCCACCTCCAGCTCTGCCTCCTGACTTTTCTTCGGAGACACTTCACTGTCTCTAATCAGTCGAGCATCGCTGGTCTCACCATTGTCTTGAACCCTTTTACTTTCACTCTCTTTTATCTCTTTTATCACATGACACACCTGACACTTTTCTCCACCCGTTCCAACCTTTCTCTGGACCGGGACCTTATTTAACTCTGGTCCCTGTAGCCTTACCGCTCCACTTGGGTCCCTCTCATTCACACTTATAAACTTGTACACAATATACATTATATGAAACTTAAATATTATATAGATTTATTACACACAAACCGATATATTTCTTTGATGATTATTGGTTACAGCTAATGAAAACCCAAAATTAATTCTAATAAATAATAAATAAACCTTTCGATGATGTTCAAATTATTGAGATGCACCTGTACAAACTGACTTTAAATACAAGTTAAATACATTTAACATGCCACACTGGATGAATATAATGTAAACAGTTCGGAGTGTACCACCTGTAGGATTTTACATATACAAGGTATATAAAAAAAAAAAAGAAAGTGATCTTTTAACTACTCTTGTGTCCAAACCCCCCCCCCCAACTCTACAAGACACATCGTGTTTGGTCGCCCCTTTCATATTCCGCACCACAAACTGTTGTGTTTTTATATTAATTTCAGGTAACTGGAAAGAAACTTTTGGAAAAGGGTGAACTGAAGCGCAGATATACCATCATCCCGCTGAACAAGATCTCTGCACGGACCATTGATGACGGAGTAGTCCGCACTGCTAAAAAACTTGTAAGAATCTTTAAGATAATGATAATGGGTTAACTATTTATTGATTAATTGATTGATTCACACCAGCCTTTATATTTTGTCTAATTTATCAGGTGGGCGAGGACAACGTGCACACTGCTCTGTCGTTGGTGGGTTACGAGTCTGATTTGCGTAAGGCCATGGAGTACGTTTTCGGCAGCACGCTGGTGTGCGATACTCTGGACAACGCCAAGAAAGTTGCTTTCGATAAAGGCGTCAGCACCAAAACTGTCACACTCGGAGGAGACGTGTTTGATCCACAGGGAACGCTGACCGGCGGTGAGGAAATGGAGAAAGTCATGCTGTGTCGATTGAGTGTGAATTTTATGTACTAATGCAGTAAAATGTGTACTGTGTGTGTGTAGGTGCTCGGGCTCAGACAGCCTCGGTGCTTTCAAAGCTGGCTGAAGTGAAAGATGTACAGGACAGTTTAAGGGCCAAGGAGGCAGATCTCACTGCTGTGGAAAAGGAACTCGGCAGCCTCAAGGGAACTGCTGAAAAGTAAGCCATCGATCACTGGTCTCGTTTGACGTTTTAGTGTTTTGAGTGAGGTGGATATCCAAGTAATAAAAACAATGAACATAACATACATTTCCTTTTAATAATTGTTGGGATCAAGTAATTTATACAAGATGCAGAATAGAACACTCAAGCTACACACACACTTATTTATTAATTAATTTATTTACTATAATTCTTTTAAACCTGTGAGGAACTTTAAAAAAATTTATTATTATTCTGTTGACATTTTTTAAAGTTTTTAAACAAGTGAATCCATATTTAAAGTTACAGTGAAACCTTGTATTACGAACATAATTCATTCCGGAAGCAGGTTCGTATAGCCAATCACTCGTAAACTAAATCATATTTTCGCTTAAGAAATAACAGAAACTCTAATTATTCGTGCCACAGCCCACATGTTGCACGCGTGTGTGAAAGTGCGCAGTGTCAAATGACGCGCGCTGCAGGCTGATACAGAGACAGAGAAAATTTCTTTTGCTTTACATGCATGCACACGTGTGTTATAACAGTAACAGTACACGCGCCGTACACACATACAAACACAAAATAAAAGATGTTTTATGCGCACGCAAATAAAACGCATGGTCACAGTGTTATAGTAAACAGTACACGTGTGCACGGATGTTGACTGTACCAGTGAGAGACGCGCACTAAGATCAAATAGGGGAGACGATTACACAATTCCGCAGCGCAAGAGAGAGAAAAACCATTGGCTCAGTTGTGATCACGTGACGCTCAGGGTCAAAACAGGAAGGGCATGCGTGATACATGATACTTAGTACTCGCAAACCAAGACTTTCATTCGTTTTCCAAGTCAAAATTTATTATAAATCTTTGCTTGTCTTGTGGAACACTCGCAAACCGCTTTACTCGCAATCCGAGGTTTTACTGTGTTAAATAAAAAGTAATCTTAAACATCTCATCTAGTTTTAATATTGAATAACAAAATAGCTGTAGAAGGTGGCATGATGTTAAAAAAAAGAAACGAAGAAAAGGACACCTGACTGTTTTTACTTTTTGTGCTGGTTATTGGCTGTATGGTTTTATCCACTACTGCGGAAAAAGCAGGATAGAATACTTTGTAATTTCCTCTCGTAGGTATCGTAACCTGAAGCAGCAGCTGGACCTGAAAACTGAAGAAGCTCAGATATTGGAAACAAAACTCCAGCAAAGCTCGTTCCATAAACAACAGGAAGAGCTCGAGAACCTGCGCAGGACCATTGGTTTGTGTACACACACACACACACTTGCACAGAGCTTCTTTTTTTTTAGTGATCAGCATATCTGATTGATCATCATCATAATAGTGCATTAATAATACAGTGTGTTCTAATATACAGCAGATGTAACGAGACTTGCCGTGCACTGCCAGATGATATTAGGTTGGTATCGATTTATGTTTTGATTGAAGTGACTTGAGCGTCTGTTTCGTTTCCTGCGTTAGAGGAAAGCGAGGAGACTCTGAAGACCACAAAGGAGGTGCAGAAGAAGGCAGAGGAAAAGTACAAAGTCTTGGAGGACAAGATGAAGAACGCAGAGGCCGAGAGAGAGAAGGAGCTGAAGGCGGCGCAGCAGAAACTCAACCAGGCGAAAAGCAAAGCGGACGCCTTCAACAAGAGGCTCAAGGAGAGACAACAGGTAAAAAGTGTCATAGTGCACAGAAGGGGATTTGGGTTCTGCACCGAAAATCCTGTTCAGTTTATTCGGCTATTATCTTATAATATGTAGAGCAACTACATCTATGTGAAGAAATTTTGGTCCGTTCTTCTTTACAACGTTGCTGCAGTTCATCAATTTGCTTATGCACAGCTCTGTTAAGGTCCATTTCAGTTTCTGAACGTGGACTAGGCCAGTCCAATACCTTACTTCCTTTATTGTCGGATCACTGTCATGTTGCATGATCCAATTCCACAGATGTTGCATGACACAAGTCCAAAATATAGTTGCTAGCAATGATGAGCGGGCACAAGCACCACGCGTCATCGCCACCCGGCGACCAAAAGAAAGACATCGGGCTCATGCATTTAAAGGAGATATCAAAAATACCATTATAACAATTTTAGAAAAGGAGGAATTTAATGTTTAGACCTCCTAAAAGCTTATCACGCTATGATGTCACTCAGTGTGACCCTGAACTTGATGTCAGTCCCACGGAACGTTATTAACCACTTAATGAGCATAAGTTTAAAGCATCCATCGTATAAATTCCTATGGAAGAGTGTATCAAATTCCTTTGGGTGCTTTTTTGGCAAACGACACAAAATAACTGACTTCCTGTTGAGTTGAGTTGAGCCCATGACGTGCCATGTGAAAGTTGTTCGGCTCAATGAGCTCTAAATGTGTACAATCGTGCAATTGTGTATGAGATATGCAGCAAAATCCCGTGTGAGGCCCAGGGATAAAATCTTTAGGAAAACGAGGGGCCTTCACACATTGTGACGACATACAGCTGATGTCATATTGCTTGAGCCCTAATCATCACCCCGTCACTGCTTCACTGTAGATATAAGGTGTTTCTGCTAAACACTGTTTGTTTTTTGCCAAACATGGCACTGAGGATTAAGGCCAAACAACTTCACTTTGGTTTCATGTAAGGAGACGCAAACCGTTAGCGCTGTATTGACTTGAGGGAGCGCTCTATTGCGGGCTGCAAAATGGAAGGGAGCGATTAAAAATATCAGCGAGCCAAGTCAAACCAGCAAGAACATGTTTTTTTTTATACTTAGTCATTTGAAATACCTTTTTTTTTTTTTTTGATTTTGCATCTGAGAAAATGCTTTAAAATAAGAATGTATGGCACCGTAATGCACTTAATTCATCTCAGTCAACTTTAAGCTATTCCTTGTATTGTGAATAATGATGCTTATTTATGATAAAATGCTGTATGCGTTTAAAAAATGAAAGTAGATTTTTAAAAAAAAGAAAACCAATTAATCTTTGTTTCTCTTATATATATTTTTTAGATTTAATATGTAAAAAATTTTAATTTTAAAAATAAGTTTAATTAAGCAAAAGTAAATTTTATCAGATTAATTGATACATTTTTTGGTAGAATACTCGATTACTAAAATAAATTTTAAAAAGTGTTCTTTTTAGACAAAAGACGCTTTCTTATGGCAGCCTTTTCAAACAAATCGTACTTGTTCGATATTCTTCTAATTGTGCTGTTATGTTATTTAACATTCAACGCACTCATTCAACACATTCAATAGTCTGAAATGTATTTTTTTTGTTTCTTTTTAAAAAAAATTTTTGCATTTCTCTGAGAATATTCCACAGTCTGACATACTGGGGTGAACGTGCTGAGACGCCTCCTCCTGGGGGAATAGGAGAGGAAATTGTCTCGAATACTTTCTCACTGTAAAATGTTTAACTCCAGATTGTTTGGAAACTTAAATCATTTGGAAGCAGTAATGGGGTATTGAGTATTGCCTTCATTTTTCTTTTTGGCTTCATGTTAGTTAAATACATAAGGACATGATAGAAAAATGACAATTAGATGGTTTTAGAATTAAGAGAACTACAGTCATGTTTAAAAGTAAGTAATCCCCAGAGTCTGAGACGCATAACTCTTAAAACTCTTGCGCTCTGTGTATGTGTGTGTAGGAGGCTGACGCTGTGGCGTTGGAGCTCGAGGAGCTGAAGCGGGAGCAGGCGGGATATGAACAGCAGATTGCGGCTGTGGACGAGGCACTGAAAGCTCTGCAGGAACAGATCAGTGCAATGACCACTGAGGTTGCAGCCAATAAGGTACCGCATACCATTACAGCAGGGTTCACTCAAAGCTGTTAATAAAAACTAATCAAACAAACTGAAATAAATATTGTGCAAATGTAAAGAAATTCATCAGCTCATGCTGAAGCAGATGTGTTTAGTGCATGGTGTATCTGAAACACATTCTCTAATAATTAAATGTATTTTTTTTATGTTATTAGCCTAAGATGCTATTACAGTAGCACAATTCGAGAACTAGATGACTGGCGTTAACGAAGGAAAATTATTTAAAAGCTATATAATTATTTGATAAGGATATTTAAAATTTAATAATTTATTAGGGAATGTGATGATACGAATAATACAGTGAATACTGAATGAAGTTAAAAACCGTGTCTATAGGACGCAGTGCGGCAGGCGCAGGAGCAGCTGACCCAGCAGAAAGAGGTGATCCTGGCCCAGGAGCGAGAGATCAAAGGGAAGAGCGAGGAAGCCAACCGATTAAGAGAACACAACAACGATGCTCAGCTCAAAATCAAAGAGCTGGAACACAACATCAGCAAGCACAAGAAGGACAGCGCAGACGCTGCTGCTAGGGTGAGAGTGTGAACAAGAGGGGACTGTGTGTGTGTCGTCTCTCATCAGAGCCTACCAATCTCAGATCGTTTACTCTCTCACATTCAGCGCTCACACACACAGTCAGCTATCTCCTGATTCAGCGCCTGACCACATTAAAGCAGATCACACTCCTAATACTCAGAGAGAGAGAGAGAGGACAGAAGGGGGTGGAGAAAAAGGAGAGAGACTGATGGCGAGAGAGAGAGAGAGACTCATGGAGGGAGAGAGAGGGGGAGACTCATGGAGGGAGAGAGA
>JAAGKR010008455.1:0-19650 GCA_011419295.1 Clarias macrocephalus
AAATATTACAGATATTACCAATTTCCAACTCTATAAACAAATCATTTAGAAAAGACATGTTAGATAAGTAAAATATGAAAATAAATAGACATTAAACTTTGCTTAACCTAAATTTATGATTCCTGAAACTGAAAGTGGCTCTATTTTATTCTTGCTGAGCTCCTTGATAACATTCTTTGGATCTATGGTGCTATGTCTTTAGTAAATATTACACAAAATGCAATGCAATAAAATAAACCCCACAAAAAATAACACATGTAAACTCACTTTGCTTCTTTGCTTCTTACTCTTATGCTGAAAATGCTGCATATGCAGAGGCAAATTTCTTGCTCAGTTTTTAAGGCGAAAATTCACATACCTTCAGGCGTTTGTATGTCGACGTAACACTCACTCACTCATCTTCATTACTGCTTAATCCTGTATTCAGGGTCATGGGGGGGCCTGGAGCCTATCCCAGGAGACTTGGGGCACATGGCAGTGTATACCCTGGACAGGGTGCCAATCCATCGCAGGGCACAGACACACACACATACACTCACTCATTCACACATTACGGGCAATTTGGGAACGACAATTAGCCTAACCTACATGTCTTTGGACTGTGGGAGGAAACTGGAGTACTCGGGTACTCGGAGGAAACCCACCAAGCACGGGGGAACATGCAAACACCATGCACACAGAGACGGGAATCAAGCCTGGCTGGGGATCGAACCCGGACCCTGGCGGTGCAAGGCGACAGTGCTAACCACTACATCACCGTGCCGCCTGCCGACGTAACACTGTAACAAAAAAACAAACAACAAAAAAAAACATTTCTTTACTATATATCTGGCTATCACATTTCACCACAAGGTGTCAGAATTTACTACCTAGAGGGATTCATAAACTGTTATGCAGTACTTTTATACGTTTTACATTTATACAACTGTACCTTTTTATATATCCGAAAAATCAATGTTACATGTTTAAATTGATCCCCATACCATAATGGATCATAGAAAGGCGAAGCATCTGCAACAGACAGCATGCTATAACACGTGACCTCCTATGACTAACCGCTGCACTGTTTTTAACCAAAATGCTCTCCAGCAATCACATCACTGCACGATTAAGTGGGGACACCAACAGAAAATATATTTTTATCCAGCAGAAAGTTATAAAAGTTATACGCTTTTGTAGATCCAATAAAATATGAAAATGTTGGTAGGAATAATTTTCGGTAATAAGAAAAGTGGAAAGGACACATCCCTATCATCCCTACCATAAATGACCCCATGTGGGTGAATACATCAAAATCAAAGAGCAGATAGAGAGCAGTAAATCATGTTTGTTTTTTGTTTGTTTTGCTTTGTTTTACTGGGCTACAGACACACCCTAGTGGGATATTTCCTCACATGTATAAAAAGCACCCAGAGGGCATATGCAGAACCCTGTGGGCACTGCATCTGATTTTCTCCACTAAAAGGGCACCCATTCATGATCCTGTGCATTTACAGGAACCCCACAGGGCAATGCATTTCGTGTTTTGCACCAGTAAGGCACCCTGAAATGAATTTTCCTCTGTTTCATCATTATGTTTTGTTTCAACTTAAAGGGCAGCAATGAGGGCACTTCATCACTTTATCTTCACTGTAATAGCACCCTAGAGGCCACGTTTCACTGTTCATCTACTGTAGGGACACCCTACAGAGAACCTTTGCAGCACCGTTCGACCATTGGAGCACTGAGAGTGCAAATTCTGTTGTTGTCGTTTTTGCTATGAGAAATTAAATACAGGATGTTGCTTAGGCCAGCAACTTTAGTCAGTTTGACTGAAACTACCCTGTACATATAGTATCAAAGTATGTAGATAAATAATTTAAATAGAGGTTTTTAAACCTGAGATTTATGTACAGTATTTAGTTTTATTTATGCCATTATATAGTGATTTAAAAACCTAGAAATTACTTTAACTAGCCTTGACAAAAGGTTAAGTTATGCTTCTTTAACATGTGTAACAAACCTTCATGAGTTCATTCTTTTCCCATGATACTTATACTTATACCTGGAGCATATCCCCGAGAGCTCGAGACTTAAGGCAGAGACGCTCTGGATGGAGTGCCAAGGTTCTAGATTTGATCTTGTTTGTTGAGGACAAATAAAAAACTGAACCCTATTATTTTATTAAAATAATCTGTTTGGACATAAGCAACAATGCTGGTTGTTATGCAAATGAAAGAAGCTGCATAGATTTTTTAAATACGTAATTGAAGAAAAAATTCTGACAAATAAGCGCAGAAGTGCCAGTTTTAAAGGTTAATGTAGTGAACAGATCTGACTCACTCGCTGTCTATCTGCTTTATCCTGCATTCAGGGTTGTGAGGGGCCTGGAGCTTATCCCAGAAGACTGAGGCAGGATACACGCTGGACAGGGTGCCAATCTATCGCAGGGCACACGCAAATACACACACAATGCCAATTAGTCTAATCTACATGTATTTGGACTGTTGGAGGAAACCCACCAAGCATGAGGAAAACATGCAAACTTCATGCACACAGAGACAGGAATCGGACCTGGCCAGAAATTGAACCTGGACCCTGGAGGTGCAAGGTGACAGTGATAACCACTGATGGATTGGAACTGATCGGTGTCATTTTTTTTCAGACTAAGCAATATCTGTCGTACCATCCTCTTAATCTATTTGTCATCAATGCCATCAATACCTACCATCATTATATCACCTACATCAAAGATCCTCAACTCCAGTCCTGCCCAAACACTGCTAATACAGCCAATCTAATACTAATACTATGTTCAGTGGGTATGTTTAGGTGTTGGCAAATTGCAAACTTTTCTGGACCCTGGGCCTCCAGAATTTGAGTTGAAGATCTCTAATCATTTTGCTATTAGAGTATGTGTTATTAGTGATTGAATAACACCCATAGCAGCAGTGGGATCACAAACCTGGCCACAAAGTTCCTTTTGTAAAAGAAGATCTCCAACTTGTGGAAAATAGCTGTTATAACTTGCATGAGTTAAGCTGGATTTATGGGCTTCTTAAACAAAGTGAACATGAGATTTAATAACTGCTGATGCTTGTTTTGCTTCCATTTTCTTTTTTTTTTTTCAGCAATAAAGGTTAGAGGGCACTGCATGCTAGCAAATATAAACTGCACTGCAAAAGTCTAGTAAATGTATATACGGTCAGTTAAATTTTGGAACATTTGGCATTTGGACTCTCACCACCACATTGATTTTGTACACCCAAGAAGTCAAGACATTCAGCTTCATTTCAAGGGTTTGACAAAAGTACAGCGTTAACCATTTTGGAATTATAGCTATTTCCATACACACAAACAAGTTTATTTATTTATATGTTACCGAATTAGTGTCACGAAAATCCTCAAATTGTCACATAATACAACTGAAATTTACCAAATATTGGGAAGCAGATAAAAATTTCAATATGATATAATATGAGCATGTGATATACAGGTCTGAACCTCTCAATGTCCATAATCTTTATACTGTATATAGTATACACACATGGACAAAATTGTTGGTACCCTTCGGTCAATGAAAGAAAAACTCACTCACAGAAATAACTTTAATCTGAAAAAAGTAATAAATAAAAATTCTATGAATGTTAACCAATGAAAGTCAAACATTGCTTTTCAACCATGCTTCAACGAAATTATTTTAAAAAAATAAATAAATAAATAAAAAAACTTGAGGCAATCACTGCAATCAAATGATTCATATAACGGTCAATGAGACTTCTGCACCTCTCAGCAGGTACTTTGGTCCACTCCTCATGAGCAAGCTACTCCGGTTGTTTCCGGTTTGAAGGGCGCCTTTTCCAGACGGCATGTTTCAGCTCTTTCCAAAGATGCTCAATAGGATTGAGGTCAGGGCTCATAGAAGGCCACTTTAGAATAGTCCAACGTTTTCCTCTTAGCCATTTTGGGGTGTTTTCAGCTGTGTGTTTTGGGTCATTGTCCTATTGCAAGACCCATGACCTGGCGACTGAGACCAAGCTTTCTGACACTGGCCAGCACATTTCTCTCTAGAATCCCTTGATAGTCTTGAGATTTCATTTGATCCTGCACAGATTCAAGACACCCTGTGCCAGATACAGCAAAGCAGCCCCAGAACATAACAGAGCCTCCTCCATGTTTCACAGTAGGGACAGTGTTCTTTTCTTGATATGCTTCAGTTTGGCATATTCCAGTCTGGCTTTTTAATGATTTTTCTTCAACAATGTTGTCCTCCTTGGTTGTCTCCCATGTAGTCCACTTTGGCTCAAACAACGACGGATGGTGCGATCTGACACTGATGTTCCTTGAGAATGAAGTTCACCTTGGATCTCTTTAGAAGTCTTTCTGGGCTCTTTTCTTACCATTCGGATGATCCGTCTCTGTGATTTGTCATCACTTTTCCTCCTGCAGCCACGTCCAGGGAGGTTGGCTACAGTTCCATGGATCTTAAATTTCTGAATAAAATGTGTGACTGTAGTCACAGGAACATCTAGCTGCTTGGAGATGGTCTTATAGCATTTACCTTTAACATGCTTGTCTATAATTTTCTTTCAAATCTTCTGAGACTTCGCTTCACTTCACTTCCTCTGGTCCATGTTGAGTATGGTACACAGCATGTCACCAAACAACCAAGTGACTACCTGGAGCCCTATATATAGGCCCACTGACTGATTACAAGATTGTAGACACCTGTGATGCTAATTAGTGGACACACCTTGAATTAGCATGTCCCTTTATTTTCAGTCTTTTCTAGGTGTACCATCATTTTTGTCTAGGCCTGTTCCATGAGTTTATTTTTTAAAATAAATCAGTTGAAGCATGTTTGAAAAGCAATGTCTGACTTTCATTGGTTAATATTCATAGAATTTTTATTTATTATTACTTTTGTCAGATTAAAGTTATTTCTGTGACCATTGTGAGTTTTTCTTTCATTGAATGAAGGGTACCAACAATTTTGTCCACGTGTGTATATATGTACCTAGGACCTAGATACCAACATATCTACAGTAGTACGCAGCGGACCAACTGAAGCAACCCGAGATCATAACGCTGCCCTCATAGGCTTGTACAGCAGGCACTCAGCATGATGTGTGCATCACTTCCTCCGCCTCTCTTCTTACCCTGTTCCACCCATCACTTTGGAACAGGGTAAATCTGGACTCATCAGACCACATGCCCTTTTTACAATGCTCTACAGCCGATTTTTTATGCTTCCTAGCAAATTGAAGCCTGTTTTGCTGTTTATCCTCAATGATAAATTAAGGCTACACAGCTGTTTATTCCCAGTCCATTGGGTTCTCCTTGCATTGTGTGTGAAAATGCTACTGCTTTCATTAAGTAAAATGTCCTATTGTGTTTTATACAATTTATACAATTTTGATTTCACTAAATGTTTAAGTGATCTCTTATCACGTTCATTCAAGATGTTTTTCTGACCACATTTCTTCTCAAAGGTGATGGTATGCCATTATTAAATGTCTTGTCAGCTGAAACATATTAATCACTGCAGTAATTATCCAATGGAAGGCTCTTATCTATTTGCTTAGTTGCTTAGTAATTCCACGTTAGATGCCTAACTAATTTATTTTGAAGTGAATGCTTAAAATTTCAAAAACCTGCTTACAAGGTTATTAGGAGAAAAATCCTCACTGATGGATGAGAGGAGAGAGAGAGAGAGAGAGAGAGAGAGAGAGAGAGAGAGAGAGAGTGGAGAGAGGAGAGATTTTTATTTCCCCTCTGAAGGGTTGTATAGGAATAAAAAATATACAGTACATACAGCAGTGATGCAGTGTTTCTTTAATGTTTTATATGAGGCAAAAACTATTAGTCTTTGTTCCTGCATATTATTGGCTTTTGATATAACATTATACTGTATTTCATATTCTTCTTTGTCTTTCAGCAGTTCCCTTTCATGGGTCAGCACAGTGAATCATCTGCCTCGATCTAACCCTATCCTCTGCATCCTCTTCTTTCACACCAACTAACTTCATGTCCTCTCTCACTGCATCCATAAATCTCCTTTGTGGTCTTCCTCTAGACCTCCTGCCTTGCAGCACCAACTTTAGCTGACTACTACCGATAGTCACTCATCTCTCCTCTAAACATGTCCAAACCACCTCAATCTGGCCTCTCTGACTTTATCTCAAAAACATCTAATGAGGGTTGTCCCTCTGATGGACTCATTCTTGATCCCATCCATCCTTGTCACTCCCAAAGAGAACCTCGACATCTTCTCTCATCTCTGCTACCTCCAACTCTGCCTTTCTTCAGTGCCGCTGTCTCTAAGCTGTAGAGCATCGCTGGTCTCACCACTGTCTTGTACACCTTTCCTTTCATTCTCGTTGATACTCTTTTATCACACAACACACCTGACACTTTTCTCTACCCGTTCCAACCTGCCTACACACCACTCTTCACCTCCTTTCCACACTCTCCATTGTTCTGGATAGTTGACCATAAGTACTTAAAGTCCTGCACCTTCTTTACCTCTGCTCCCTGTAGCCTCACTGATCTACTTCTACTGCATCCTTCTCATTCACACACATGAATTCTGTCTTGCTGCAGCTAACCTTCATTCCTCTGGTTTAAAGAGCATAACTCCACCTCTCTAGATTTTCCTCCACCTGTTCCCTGCTCTTGCTACAAAGCACAATGTCATCTGCAAACATCATAGTCCATGGAGACTCCTGTCTAACCTCATCTGACTTCCTGTCCATCAAAAGAGCAAACAAGAAGGGGCTCAGAGCCGCTCCTTGATGAAGATCCACCTCTACCTTGAACTCTTGTGTCACACCTACACCACACCTCACCACTGTCTTACATCTCTCATACATGTCCTGCACCACTCTAACATACTTCTCTGCCACTCCAGACTTCCTTGTACAATACTCATCAGCACCCTGTCATACTGTACGCTTTCTCTAAAGCGACGAAGACACAATGTAACTTCCTAGTACTTTTTCTGTACTTCTACACCAGCCTCCTCAAAGCAAATACTGCATCTGATGTACTCTTTCTAGGCATGAAACCATATTGCTGCTCACAAATGCTCACCTCTGGCCTCAACCTAGCTTCCACTACTCTTTCCCAAAGCTTAATTGTATGGCTCATCAGCTTTATTCCTCTGTAGTTGCCACAGCTCTGCACATCTCCCTTGTTCTTAAAGATCAGTACCAATACACTTCTCCTCCATTCCTCTTGGATCCACTTACTCCAAGATCTTGTTAAACAGACTAGTCAGAAACGCTACTCCTCTCCTCTCCTAAGCACTTCCATACCTCCACATGTATGTCATTTGGACCAATTGTTTTTCCACTCTTCATCCTCCTCATGCCTCACTCTTACTGATTTTTGCTACTTCCTGCTCAACAACAGTCATGTCTTCTACTCTCTGTTCTCTTTCATTTTCCTCATTCATTAACTCTTCAAAGTACTCCTTTCATCTTCCCATCACCTCCTAGCACCTGTCAGTGCATTTCCATCCCTATCTTTAATCACTCTAATCTGCTCCACATCCTTCCCAACTCTATCTCTTTGCTTCACCAACCTGTACAGATCCATCTCTCCTTCCTTCCTGTCCAACCAAGCATACAAGTCCTCATATGCTCTTTGTTTGGCCTTTGTCACCTCTACCCTTACCTTACCCAGCCTCTCCCTGAACTCCTGTCGACTTCAGTCCTCTCAGTGTCCCACTTCTTCTTAGCTAATCTATTTTGCTGTATACACTTCTGTATTCACCTCATTCCACCACCAAGTTTCCTTGTCCTTGTTGTCCACTTTTCCCTTTCCTGATGATACGCCAGGTACTCCCTCCTACCTGCCTCCCTGATCACCCAGTATTTGTCCAGTCAACTGGCAGCACCTCCTGATCACCCAGAGCCTTTCTCAACTCCTCCCTGAAAACTACACAACATTCTTCCTTTTTCAACTTCCACCACTTTGTTCTCTTCTCTGCCTTTGTCCTCCTACCCCCCCCCCCTTTTTTTTTTTACCACCAGGGTCATTTTACACCCCACCATCCTGTGTTGTCTGGCTACACTCTCCCCTACCAATACTTTGCAGTCAGTAATCTCTTTCAGATTACAACGTTGGCACAAGATGTAGTCCACCTGAGTGCTTCTGCCTCCTCAGAGAAAGTATTCACTACTGCCATTTCCATCCTCCTTGCATTTGTCCTTCTGTGTTCCTGTCCTGAAGACCAAACCTGCCCATCACATAACCTTGGTCCCTTTCCCAAAACGTCCATTAAAGTCAGCACCAATCACCACTCTCTTACCTCTGGGGATGCTCTGCATCACTTCATCTAACTTACTCCAGAATTTCTCCTTCTCTTCTAACTCACATCTTACCTGTGGGGCATAACCACTAATAACATTGCACATCACATCTTCCAAGTTCCAGCTTCAGATTCCTCAATCTATCTGATACTCTTTTCACCTCCAGAATATTCCTTACAAACTTCTCTTTCAGGATAACTTCTATTCCATTTCTTTTCCTATCCATAACATAGTAAAACAACTTGAACCCTGCTCCCAAGCTTCTGGCCTTTCTATCTTTCCACCTGGTTTCCTGTACACACAGTATATTCACTTTCCTTCTCTGCCTCATGTCTACCAATTCTCTTGCCTTCCCTGTCATAGTCCCAACATTTAAAGTCTCTACTGTCGCTTGTAAACACTTGCCTTTCCTCTTCTCTCTGTGCCTATGAACATGCCTTCCTCCTCTCCTTCTTCGACCAACAGTAGCCCAATTTCCACCTGTACGCTGTAGGTCTACACCACCAGTGACGGTCGTTGTTAACCCGGGCCACGACCAATCCAATGATACACATGATTAATTTGGCAAATGTTTTACATCGGATGCCCTTCCTACCTCAACCTTCTGTATTTATCCAGACTTGAGACTTGTACAAAAAGACATTGGATTGTGCCCCCCTGTGGCTGCATTATAACATTATATTTCATATTTAAACTCATACTATGGCGCTAATCACTACAAATATCTACTAATAAGTACTAACATCAATGTAAGATTTATTAATCCTCTTTCTAACATTATTGGTGATAAAAAAAGATTCACCCAGAAAAAAAAATTAATTGTATCGCTTTGTACACCTGAAATAAAAACATTGACAGTAAAAGTTAATGAGGTTATGATTTTTATTTCCTCAAGGTTGAGGACAGATTTCTAACAGTTTCTAACTCTCTTCAGTTTCTGCTAGTCTGTCCCTGCCAGCCCTTTTCTCCCTGCTGTGTCCTGTCACTACACTCTGATTCTCCTGGATAAATTAGGACAAGCTGATAAAGAGCAGTGAAAAAGAAACTGAGGACATTCAATCACAATTTAGTTCATCCAAGGCCAGAAAAATGTGCACACACTGCATATTGTATAGGATGATATGCTCGACCTTTTTAAAAATGTTAATATGAAATGGCCTGTCTGCAAAGAAAGTTTGCCATTGCTGTATGATACTCATCATCCTGAACAATGCTACTGGTTGGTGGAACTCATATTTAGTAAATAAATGGCTTATATTGTGTGTAACTCCTTTCCTTTCCATAGCACCTTACACATTCTTACGGAGATCTGTCTTAAATCATGGTAGCAGTACAGTGAGACATATACAAACATGGACATGTATTAAAAATAACATCGGAAAGCCTGCCTAACTAGCCAGTTATTATAAAGCTTCCATCCATCCATCCATCCATCCATCCATCCATCCATCCATCCATCCATCCATCCATCATACATCCATCCATCCATCATACATACATACATACATACATACATCAAACTGTAATTGCATACATACGTACTCTACATACAGTGCCAATGAAAACTTTTTTAAAGTTTTCCACACGTTCTGTTTCACACTTATCTTAAAATGTATAAAACATGGGACTCTGAGTTACACAGTGGTAAAGTGCTCGCCCTATCATCCGGAGTTCGATCTAGAGGTATGCTTTAACCTCTCGCAGAGAGCTGCATCATTTGCAGTTGAGCGTTGGTGCATCCCACTCCTATCAGTGGTCCTTGAGATGTTTCTACAACTTGACTGGGGTCCACCTGTGCCTAATTGACTTCATTGGACATAATCAGTAAGGGATGCACTTGTTTATATACTGTAAGGTCTCATTGTAGAGTGTGCATGTCAGAGTGAAAACACATCCACAAGGTTGAGAGAATTATCTGTAGACCCACGAGACAGCATTGTGTCAAGACAAAGATCTGGGGAACGAGACAAAAATCTTTCTGGAGCAATGAAAGCATCCAAGAGCATGACAGATATATTTCCAGATCAGGCCACCCAATCAAACTGAGTAATCAGGGATTAGGGCATTGGTCAGAGAAGTGACCAAGAAGCTAAGAGTCACTATAAATGAGATGCCGAGTTCTCTTGTGGAGATGGGAGAGACTTACAGAAAAACAGCTATCACTGCAGCACTTCACCAATCAGGGATATTGTATATGGTACAGTGGCCAGACCAAAGAATTACTCCCTAAAAGACATATGACACATGTATTTCACATATACTGAACTATTTGGAATCAGGAAACACCTTATTAAAACTGTCCCTACAGTCAAACATGGTGGTGGCAGCATCAAGACTTAAGTTAGTTAAGTCTTTATTTGTCATATATACATTACTGCACAGTGAAGTTCTTTCTTCGCATATCCCAGTGTAACTGTGGTCAGAGCGCAGGGTCAGCCATGATACAGCGCCCCTGGAGCAGACAGGGTCGAGGGCCTTGCTCAAGGGCCCAACAATGGCAACCTGGTGGAGCTGGGGCTCAAACCGTCGAACTTCCCTTCAGTAACCCAGTACCTTAACCCGCTGAGCTACCACTGCCCCCCACCATGCTGTTTAGTTGTTTTTCCATAATGGGGACCAAGGGATTAGTCAGTATAGAGGGAAAATTGAAGCAGATAAAATAAAAAGCTATTCTGAGTGAAAACCTTCTCCAGGATCTAAGGCTAGGATGAAGGTTAACAGTTCAGGAAGACCATGACCCAAAGCATAATGCCAAGAAAACACAGAAGTGGCATCAGACCAACTCTGTGGCTGTTGGTAACTCAACAGAACATCTCTAGATAGATCTGAAAATGGCCGTGCAATGACCTTGCCTGTTCAATCTGTTCAATCTGTTCAATTAAAATGAAACAAAAAACAATTAAAAAAACAAAACACCTGTTTTTACTATGTAATTGATGAGGATTGTGTGTAGAATGATGAGAAAAAATGATATGAATCCATTTTAAGATGAGTGTGAAAACTGTGTGTGTGTGTGTGTGTGTGTGTGTGTGTGTGTGTGTGTGTGTGTGTGTGTGTGTGTGTGTGTGTGTGTGTGTGGAGGGCGGGTTTAAGGATGATTCCAAGGACCTCTGAGTGACTGGGGCCCATATTATAGCTACAGAAGTTGAGACATACATACATACATACATACATTCATACATACATACATACATACATACATACATACATACATACATACATACATACATACATGTTAAACACTACAGCACAGACAGCAGGACAACAGCCAAAATATTCCAAACTTTTTGAGCTCTCCTCTAGACATACTCAACGGCAGTAATGAATGAATTTCAGTGCAACACATCACAATGAATATTAGGTCAATATTGATCGCATATTCTCTGTTACTCTATTTTTTTTTAATACACATAAGCCTTCCTGCATCTCTAACACTTACTTTAAATGCCGCTTCCTCTCAAGCAACTGCAAGTAATGCACAGGTTTAATACGTGTAAAATGGCATCCAACTAATCAATCTCATCAATGCTTTATTTAAAAGATTACTGAAATATTCAAACATAGACTGAATTATATTTTGGCTTTTAGTATGTTGATTTATTATTTTGTCCTTTAAGTTCTCATCATGGATCTTTGGTTGCCTCCTGTCTAGCACAGCCTGGCACAACCTGCTAAGCCTTACCTGGATAACGTCACTCAAAATGAATTCAAAAGTAGGTGACATGGAAAAACTAAGCAAATCTCAGCGGAAGTCATTGTTGGTTGAGCAACAATGTTGCACATGATATATGCTTGTTGATGATCCCATTCATTTAGATTTAGAGATCTGGGTTCCTTTTGCTGTTATAAATTTCTCCACTCTGCTGTGACGGCTTTGCACTAGACTTTGGAATGTCGCCATGGGATTTGTGCCAATTCATCCCATACTGTGCTTGAAGTCAGGGCTCTAAGTAGGCCACTCTTCCCGTTCAACCTTGGCATCTGTTTGTACTGGAACAGATTTTTAAAATTGCAATGTAAAAGCATAAAAGTACATTATGTACAGTTGTGTGCTGACAATTTACATTTACAGTATTTGGCAGACTCCCTCAACCAGAGCAACTTAGCCTTCCTCAAACTTGGTGGGGTTTGAACCTGGGCCTTTCTGATCAGTAGTCCAATGCCAATTTGTGGCATCAGTTTGGGGAAAGCTTTCGTTATGGCTGTGCTGTTCAGCTGTAGTACATTTAGCTTATTTGAAGTATTTGAGAATTCAACATTGCATTTTTGCATACAAATGTTTGAAACAAATTTTCCAGTCCACCCTTTATGCCATATTGTGCTGCTGATCTGAGATCACTTAAAAAAAATAATAAAACATGCCTAACATAGATAAAAAAAATCTGTATGTCTGATATAAAGCTGGACCCAGCTGGACCAGTTTGCGCGTTTCATGCACCAGGGGGCGCCATTGTATAACAACAAAGTGTCTGGACGTGCTAAATGAAATTACCTGTACTGTATTACAGCCTAAACTACTTAGTCCACAGATTTAATCATTGACATCCATCTATTAATGCACTGAAGTCTGAGTAAGGCCTTTCCCCCCATTATCTACTAGCAGGTAAGCAATGTTTACGAAATAGCGTTTTCTATATATTCAGTAACGACTTCCTATTGGATGTATAGGCGTAAACCTGACATGCTGCTTCGTATTTAATTAATTAAATTCATTTAAATGTACATTTTATTTGTATAGTGCTTTTACAGTAAAACAGAATGAAAGAAAATGAAAATGAATTTTAAAAAATGTAATGAAAAAAGGATATATGATAAAGATCTGCTTGTTCCTGATGAGTAAACCAGGTGGCAAGGAAAAACTCCCTGAAAGGACAATAGGAAGAAACCTTGACCAACCAGAAACCATCACTCCATAGTTGTTTCACATTACAGAAAAGTTAACCGTCTAACGTCAATGGGTTTAGTGGATCTGAGTTAATGAATGAACCCAGTTAACCCAGTTATACAATAATCTCTTCCTGCTTTGCATTGAGGTTTGGTAGAAAGCATATGACAGGGTGTTTCAGGCTTATGTATGAGTCACTTTCATCATAAAGTCTTCATTGTTATTTTTTTCCATGTTGAGATTATTCATGTAAGATTGAGGTCAGGGAAGGTGAGACGCCTTTGGTGGACAAATGCACAAAATGTGGAGACAAACAGGACAGATGAAAAGGAGAGAGACTGTTGACATTGAGTCCTTTACATTTTCTTATTTCTTCAACTTAGCAGCAAGGGCATGTACATCTGATCAATGGAGAGGGAGCACAAGCATTTATTTTCTGGCTTGGTGACCCTCAGGCCAGACATCCAACCATCCCACACTTTCCCTGTTTCTGCCTCCTATAACACACCATGAAATGATGGTGCTCCCCAAGCATTGTGATCAAAATGGCTCATTTCACACCGCTTGTTCGGTGTCCTCGAACCGTTTTCCATATCGAAATCTGGTCGTTGTCAGCAGTGTGGGTATATTTAAATTGGGGTGCATTCATGTGATTTATGTGTGTGTGTGTGTGTGTGTGTGTGTGTGTGTGTGTGTGTGTGTGTGTGTGTGTGTGTGTGTGTGTGTGAGTGTACAAAAGTGTGTAGAAAGAGGATGAGGTTAAAGGTAATGCGCATCATAAAAGATGAAACGAGAAAAGCATTCTCTGAAGAGGATTATCACGTAGCTGTTAGGAAAAGGATCAATTCGAAGTTCACATTCCCCTGCTGTTGTTATACTTCCATACTTGTAGAAAATGTGAGAAGGTGTGTTGTCGGCCTTGTCTGTGCAACACAGTGCAATGGCAGCCTCTAATCTTCTCACCGTATTCATTCCATCTCTACAGAGACTACTGAGAAGCACACACACACACACACACACACACACACACACACACACACACACACACACACACACACACACACACACACACACACACACTGGGAGCAGAGGTTACAACAGCATGCTCTCGGTTTTATTTGGTTGTTGCTAGGTGACCGTTAATCTATAGTTAAATACAAAGACCCTGACGTTCACCCTGAGTGAAGGAGGCAATTAGGGGGAATAAAAAAAACTTAAAAAAAACAGAGATGTCTTTAAATACATTGAGAAGTGTAGAAAAACTATTTTAACCCAGTGAATGCTGGAAGAGAAACAGCATAAACATCTGAAAACAAAGCATGGCTGACTAGTGTAATGGCACGCACACCGTGTCACTGATTAGCGGCTCCCTGTTGCCACAGCAACGATGGGGCAGTCGGCTCCAAGGTGACACGCCACTTAACGCCCTAGAATGCCATCGAAGGCCACAAGGGAGCAGCAGCGCTCGTTTCAACAAAACACCATGAAGCCCAGCATTGTAAGTACGTGTCTGTACATAATGTCAGGTGGTCCTTGGTGCAGTTTTCCTGATGGTCCTTGATAATTGACAATATAATCTAAAGCGTATTATGCTCCTGTGTGTGACTGCTTTGTCAACCATTTCGTAACCACTTATCTGGTCAGACGAGGTCCTACACGTGACCTACTGCCTAGAGGGGAGTGTAATTTCGAAGGAGACAAAATGCAGTCCAGAAGAGAAGGTAACAGCAACTGAAATTATCTCCTTCGGTTGCATGTAGAAGAATAAGAGAAACTGTGTGAGAGAGAGAGAGAGAGAGAGAGTGTGTGTGAGAGAGAGAGAACTACAGCGAGAGAGGCAACATCCAAGGCAAGATAGATTTTGATTGACAGCTAAAAACCCTGCTAAAAAATAATTGCTTCCACAGTTATTTGCTTAGCTTTGTGGTATCTCTGGCACAGCAGACATTTTGAGCCAGAAAAAAAAAAAGAGGTCACGTCTGTACAGCAAAAATGGGCAATACTGTTCATCAGTATGGGACTACGACTCAGCTCTTACCATGCAGGTTCTCACAGTTAGTTCACAGATAGATCAGATAAGCAATTTTACATGAGTGATACGCTGAATACATTTCAGATACGACAAATGTTACACTCTTTGTCTTGTTGGTCTTGAGGAGGAGCCGCTTTTTATGTCCAGTGGTGTAGCCAGTAATTAATTTCAGAGCGGTTAGAAAAAATATAAGGAATAAAACATGATGTGCTGTTATCAGAAAATAATCAATGACATGGCGTGTGATGCACACTGGTGCGAGGCGGCGGAGCCTTTATCTACTGATGTTGATTATTTTCCAACTGGAGCATATCCAGAAGCATCTCATTCATCTTATCCCACAGCAAATTGCCAACAATGGCAATTTTTCATTTATTAAATAATTACATCATAAATTTTAAATCCAACTAATGATGTGCGGCATTCACAAAACATGTTACTTCCTTACATCATTTAAATGATACGGTTTGGAGGATCTGAAGGTGGAAAGATAAAGGAAAACATTACCTCTGATTGTTACGAAGATTGGAGAGTGCGCCATAAAGAGGACATCACCATATCAACCACTGTACTTGTTTACGTATTTAAATGTTAATTACAGATCTTGACTTGATTATGTCAATCATCCACCATGTTGTCTAATTTGTTGCTGTAGAATCAGTTAGAATAAGCACTAAGCATTGCTATAAACTGTTAAACTTATCTGGCAGACAGAACAACCACTAACACCTTCTAAGCATTCTTCAGTGTTGTGCTGTAAACATCAATATAATATGTTAAATATAATGATATAACAATATAATCACCATGTGATGTGTAAAATTTCTAGCTGACACACTCATGACTGTATGTAGATATCTCTCGCTGGTTCTTGACTTGTTCTTCTTCTTTTTTCTTTTTTTTAAATCACTAATGTGTCTGGTAGCCACGAAAATAAACTCATGACAGATTTATGATGTGTATTAAATTAGTGTGTCAAGTTAAAGGAGGACCTGTTAATGATGCACTCATTAACCTCATCATTTGCGCTATAATTATGCGTATAACCATGTGTTATATAATCATTTGCAACTTTATTAAAGAATTGTTTCGCTCCTGAAATCTTAACCCATACTCACTCACATACATCCCACCTTCACCTCAGTACAGAAGGTGATTAATGCCCCTTCTTTTGATAAAAGATAGTACCAACTCATTTAAAAGTGTTTTTATACCATCTCTTTTATAAGTGTTTTATAATAAAAACCGTCTGATCATAGTGATATTAGGTAAATACAATCTCAGATGAATAACAACACATAACTTTTTTCACACTGTGCCATTATTTATTTAAAGACTATTCCCAAGTAGAAAGCACACCAAGACAGTTACCAATCTTCCCAGGAGTGTATGTTGGAGCACATTCACCCCAATGTTATACTCTGCACTGCTCAGAGAAATAAAAACAAAAAATGTATGTGTATGTTATACTGGTCCTTCTCAAAAAATTAGCATATTCTGATAAAGTTCATTATTTTCTGTAATGTACTGATAAACATTAGACTTTCATATATTTTAGATTCATTACACACAACTTGAAGTAGTTCAAGCCTTTTATTGTTTTAATATTGATGATTTTGGCATACAGCTCATGAAACCCCAAAATTCCGATCACAAAAAATTAGCATATTTCATCCGACCAATAAAAGAAAAGTGTTTTTAATACAAAAAAAGTCAACCTTCAAATAACTATGTTCAGTTATGCACTCAATACTTGGTCGGGAATCCTTTTGCAGAAATGACTGCTTCAATGTGGCGTGGCATGGAGGCAATCAGCCTGTGGCACTGCTGAGGTGTTATGGAGGCCCAGGTTGCTTAAAT
Source organism: Clarias macrocephalus (assembly GCA_011419295.1). Classification (NCBI taxonomy): domain Eukaryota; kingdom Metazoa; phylum Chordata; class Actinopteri; order Siluriformes; family Clariidae; genus Clarias; species Clarias macrocephalus. The sequence continues at coordinate 17,072 of JAAGKR010008455.1, forward strand.
AGCGGCCTTAAGCTCATCCAGAGTGTTGGGTCTTGCGTCTCTCAACTTTCTCTTCACAATATCCCACAGATTCTCTATGGGGTTCAGGTCAGGAGAGTTGGCAGGCCAATTGAGCACAGTAATACCATGGTCAGTAAACCATTTACCAGTGGTTTTGGCACTGTGAGCAGGTGCCAGGTCGTGCTGAAAAATGAAATCTTCATCTCCATAAAGCTTTTCAGCAGATGGAAGCATGAAGTGCTCCAAAATCTCCTTATAGCTAGCTGCATTGACCCTGCCCTTGATAAAACACCGTGGACCAACACCAGCAGCTGACATGGCACCCCAGACCATCACTGACTGTGGGTACTTGACACTGGACTTCAGGCATTTTGGCATTTCCCTCTCCCCAGTCTTCCTCCAGACTCTGGCACCTTGAATTCCGAATGACATGCAAAATTTGCTTTCATCTGAAAAAAGTACTTTGGACCACTGAGCAACAGTCCAGTGCTGCTTCTCTGTAGCCCAGGTCAGGTGCTTCTGTCTGTATTTCTGGTTCAAAAGTGGCTTGACCTGGGGAATGCGGCACCTGTAGCCCATTTCCTGCACACGCCTGTACACGGTGGCTCTGGTTTACTGACCATGACCATGGTATTACTGTGCTCAATTGGCCTGCCAACTCTCCTGACCTGAACCCCATAGAGAATCTGTGGGATATTGTGAAGAGAAAGTTGAGAGACGCAAGACCCAACACTCTGGATGAGCTTAAGGCCGCTATCGAAGCATCCTGGGCCTCCATAACACCTCAGCAGTGCCACAGGCTGATTGCCTCCTTGCCACGCCGCATTGAAGCAGTCATTTCTGCAAAAGGATTCCCGACCAAGTATTGAGTGCATAACTGAACATAATTATTTGAAGGTTGACTTTTTTTGTATTAAAAACACTTTTCTTTTCTTTTTTCTTTTTTCTGATGTTTATCAGTACATTACAGAAAATAATTACCTTTATCAGAATATGCTAATTTTTTGAGAAGGACCAGTATATTAAAGTCCATGACAGCACAATTAGAAGAAGACTGAACAAGTACAATCTGTTTGCAAAGGTTGACAGGAGAAAGCCAATTCCATCTGAAAGGAATATGAGAGCATGAAAGAGATTCACAAAACTGTATCCCGACAAAGCACAAGGCCTCTGGAACAGTGTCGTATGGACAGAAACCAAAGTGGAGTTGTTTGGCCTCAATGCTCAACACCATGTTTAGGGAAAAACAAACAGCATTTTAGCAGAATTTTCTCATACCCACTGTCAAGCACTGCAATGGAGAGGTAATGATTTAGGCTAGGTTTTGCAGTCACAGTGTACCTGACAGTCGATGAGTCAACCATAAACTCCCCTGTATAAGAGTATTCCAGAAGCAACTGTGAGGAAATCTGTCTGACAGCTAATACCTGGTCAAAATAGGGTCATGCAACAGGACCACAATCCGAAGCACACCAGTAAATCTACATCAGAATGGCTGAAAAGTAAAAGAACCAAGGTTCTGGAATGGCCTGGCCCAATTGTAGGAAGACCTTAAGAGAGCTGTGCAAATGCGAATTCCCATAAACCTCATTGAGCTGAAGCAATATTGTGAAGAACAGGCAAAAATTCCTTTAGATTGATTTAAGAGACGGATACTGTCATACAGGAAATTATCACTTCAAGTTATTGCTGCTGAAGGCGAATCCACAAGCTATTGAGTCATGGGGTACTTAGTATTGCCTGAATAATTTTTTTTTTATTATAAATAATGGCACATTGAAAAACATTGTTGTTCGTCTGAGTCTGTATTTAGCTAATACTGAGACCTGCTACGATGATTTTTATTATGTTTTCACACATAGAATTAAAAAGGGGGGGGTTTACTAACTTTTGAAGATGTACTAACTGTATGGTATATATAATATGGTGTGGTGTGGTGTGGTGTGGTATGGTGTGGTGTGGTTTGGTGTGGTGTGATATGGTTTGGTATGGTGTGGTATAGTGTGGCATGGCATTGCGTGGCGTGGTATGGTGTGGTATGGTATGGGTGTGGTGTGATATGGTTTGGTATGGTGTGGTATAGTGTGGCATGGCATTGCGTGGCGTGGTATGGTGTGGTATGGTATGGTGTGGTTTGGTGTGGTGTGATATGGTTTGGTATGGTGTGGTATAGTGTGGCATGGCATTGCGTGGCGTGGTATGGTGTGGTATGGTATGGTGTGGTGTGATATGGTTTGGTATGGTGTGGTGTGATATGGTTTGGTGTGATATGGTTTGGTGTGGTGTGGTGTGGTGTGTGGTGTGGTGTGGTGTGTGGTGTGATGTGATGTGATGTGATGTGATGTGATGTGATGTGATATGGTGTGGTATGGTGTGGCGTGACGTTGCGTTGCGTGGTATGGTGTGGTGTGATATGGTTTGGTATGGTGTGGTGTGGTGTGATATGGTTTGGAATGGCATTGCGTTGCGTGGTGTGGTGTGATGTGGTGTGGTGTGGTGTGGTGTGGTGTGGTGTGGTGTGGTGTGGTGTGGTGTGGTGTGATGTGATGTGTGGTATGGTGTGGTGTGGTGTGGTATGG
>JAAGKR010008455.1:19670-31261 GCA_011419295.1 Clarias macrocephalus
GGGGGTTTACTAACTTTTGAAGATGTACTAACTGTATGGTATATATAATATGGTGTGGTGTGGTGTGGTGTGGTATGGTGTGGTGTGGTTTGGTGTGGTGTGATATGGTTTGGTATGGTGTGGTATAGTGTGGCATGGCATTGCGTGGCGTGGTATGGTGTGGTATGGTATGGTGTGGTGTGATATGGTTTGGTATGGTGTGGTGTGATATGGTTTGGTGTGATATGGTTTGGTGTGGTGTGGTGTGGTGTGTGGTGTGGTGTGGTGTGGTGTGGTGTGGTGTGATGTGATGTGATGTGATGTGATGTGATGTGATGTGATGTGGTATGGTGTGGTATGGTGTGGTATGGTGTGGTATGGTGTGGCGTGGCGTTGTGTTGCGTGGTATGGTGTAGTGTGATATGGTTTGGTATGGTGTGGTGTGGTATGGTGTGGCGTGGTGTGATATGGTTTGGAATGGCATTGCGTTGCGTGGTGTGGTGTGATGTGGTGTGGTGTGGTGTGGTGTGGTGTGGTGTGGTGTGATGTGATGTGTGGTATGGTGTGGTGTGGTGTGGTATGGCGTTGCGTTGCGTGGTGTGGTGTGATGTGGTGTGGTGTGGTGTTGTGTGGTGTGGTGTGGTATGGTGTGGTGTGATGTGATGTGATGTTGTGTGGTATGGTGTGGTGTGGTGTGGTGTGATGTGATGTGATGTGATGTGATGTTGTGTGGTATGGTATGGTGTGGTGTGGTGTGGTGTGATGTGGTGTGATGTGGTGTGGTGTGATGTGGTGTGGTAGAGTCCTAGGTATGATCATGTTTTTACTTAAGCTTGGCAACACATCTTGTTTGAGACCTCAGACAGAACACAGTGGAACAACAGGAACATGAGAGCCTGCTGATCTCTGACATTTAGTCTTATGTCATTGGTGTAGAAACCCTGTGCGGTGTTAAGATGTTAGGAAAAGGCTGATATAACCCTACTCATCTTGGCTTCTGTGCGTCTTTTCAGTTTCCCAACACGACATGGAAAGTGTGTGCTTTACAGTCGTATCACATTGCTTTGAGTTATTTTTCCTCCATATCCACACCAGGTTCAAACTGCCCAGTTATTCGTTTCACATCCTTTCTATTATTTGGAGTGTCTGTGCATGTAAACGAGGGTAAGAGTGGAAGAATGAGCGCACACACACAAACACACACGTGATCAAAGGCAAACTCTCTCACCTCTCAGAATCACACTCAAGGGATTTGCTCTTCATTTCCATACCAGCACACCATCCTATCTCATCCCCTCTCTTTTTCTCTCTCTCTTTCTGCCACTCTCACATAAGCACACACACACACACACACACACACACACACACACACACACACACACACACACAGAAGGGAGGGGAGAGTGGAGGCAGTTCAAAGCCTTTTTCTCTGTGAGCATGGCATGCCTTGCTTTGATCTCGCTCTGACTAATTTGAAGACGTCAAGTTTCTGTGAGATTGGCTCCCATATGCTGCAGTGCTGTTCTCTTCACTCCGGCGCTAATCACAAGCTTAGCCACTCGCTAGCACATCCCTAAGAACTGCACACGCAGAGCATGCTAACATGTAGGCACCATAGCCCTAAGTGGTTCAGCAACAAGGCATGTGATTGGTTACTAACCACCCACCATCAGACCCTAAAGCTTGTGGATGATACAGGACAAACACTATCAACACTATCAAACCATATCTGGCCAGAAAGATATCAACGCTAATCATCAATTGACAGACAGTCAGTGGTATAGATGCAGTTTATTGCATGAGCATTTCATCAGATCTGTATCTGACAATGGGAAAAAAAAAAGTCATCCCTCTTTCTTTTCTCCTCCCCAGCACTGCAGCAGCATGCAGATATTAAAGTGAGAGACAGAAAGAGAGAGAGAGAGAGAGAGAGAGAGAGAGAGAGAGAGAGCATGAATAATTGTTGAAGATATTTTTACTGTGACCCACTTTAAAGTCGAATTCAAAGCTCTTAAAGGGGCCACATCTTGGAGAGCGCAAGAGTCAACGGTGCACAATGCTGCAGAGGATGCTCGGAACACTGTAAACCTTAAAAAGACACATAGAACTAAACAAACAACCATTAGCAATCAGTTCTGGATAGAAATAAATAAATAAATAAATAAATACATTTAAAAAAGCTCTTTGACTAACAAGGATTCTATCGTTGGCACTTGGTGAAGGAGCTATACAATTTCACTCAGAACCATGCCACACACACACGCGCACACGCACACGCACACACACACACACACACACACACACACACACACACACACACACACACACACACACACACACAAAAATAGCTGCAGTATAGATGCTCGCTTGATATGTGACCTGAACTTGAAATGTGAACTGAAATAGATTCTTACCACATGAAACATTTCACATACAGGTTTTCAGTACGTCTTTTTATGTCATCGTGCATGGGTAGACTCGCCAGACAGATTTTTCTCATTATCACAGAGAGACCTAATTATTGACATAATTACTAAATGCAGCTAATTAACACTGTACCTATACCTAGCCCTATCCTTAAGCGCATTTATATATATATATAAAATAAAATATAATAAAAGCTGTAGTTTTTGTAAAAGCTGTTTTCCTCATGGAGGACCAAATTGTTCTCATGGAAGAACAAATGTCTCTCTCACTCGGTCAGAATCTGTCAGATATTCCTATCCTTGTGGGGACATCTGATCTACACCAAGGTATTAAATAAGGAAACATGCATGACCCCCTCAACCCATCACACACAAACTATAGAATAAATGGCTACATGGAGAATGAAAGTTCACAGAGCTCATACAGTAGCAGTGACTTCATTCCCAACTCGGAATCTCGGAGTTAAAAAGCAAACAGAAGAGGAATAAGGAAAAGACACGCAGAAAGAAAAGACACAAACGTCTTAATTGTGCATTCATGAGATGACAAAAATATATACAATGATAATAAGAGTGATGAAAAAAACAATTCTTGTATTACTATTTAAAATATGTCCAACTAAAATGTAACAAAAATATATATTTTTTGTTTTTGATGTTTATGCTGAAAATATATTATACTGATTTTAAGTGCTAAGAACTTTACTATTAAGAACTGGTACAGTTTTAGGGCACACTGGGACAAGTACAGTTATGTAACCTGTGCGTTACAACAGTGGTTCTCCATCTCATGTGCAGCATACACACATCTCAGTACAAACTCTATTTCATGAGCACAATGCAGTTACTGTAGGTGCAATATTTAAAGATGCACTGATATTTGTTGAAAGCAGACAATTTTCTTATATAACACATAACACATTTTGTTACAATAACACGTTATAAAAATATCCAATGGAACTAATTTGCATGCAGGATAATTTGTCATTTATATTACTATTTGTTGGGGCGTAGGTTGTGATTTTCAGTGTTCCAAACATACACAGGTTTGTTCCATATATCTTCCATGCATCCAGCCACTGTCTATACTGCCTATTCTGTGTAGGCTTGCGGGTAGTCTGGAGCTTATCCCAGGCACATCACAGGGTACAAACATACATACTCACATGCCCATTCATACACTGTGGGCAATTTAGAAACGTCAATCAGCTTACACTGCATTTTTTTTTTTTTGACTGTAAGAGGAAAAAAAGTGTACCCGGAGGAAACCCACCAAGAAAGAGGAGAACATGAAAACTTCACACACACAGACCAGAGGTGAGATTTTGAAGCCTCAACCCTGGCGTTGTGAAGAGATGGTGTTATCCCCTAAGCCACTGTGCCATCATCCTGTACATCTTCTAAGTGAAGTGTAAGCCATGCACATGCATTTGATATATATATACTGTATATCCAATAAATAATAAATATATATTATATTATATTATATTATATTATATTATATTATATTATATTATATTATATTATATTATATTATATCCAATATAATATTCCAAATGTAGCATTAAGTAAAAAATAAATTTATAAATGTATAAGAAAGTTATTGGTTGGTTATTGCGCTGAATAATTAGCATAGGCAACATGGCTAATCTAGTCTCAATTGCAGTGTGTCACAGCAGAAGAGAGAGAGAGAGAGAGAGAGAGAGAGAGAGAGAGAGAGAGCATTTTCCTGCTTTCCTGCAGGCATTTTTAGAAAAGAGGTCAATATTTAATGAAGTGACCCTCTTGTTAAAATGCTCTGCCCAACACTGGAGGCTGGTTAGGGTTTTTATTTATTCATTTGGGCACACGACCCTCCACCCCATCCCTCCCTCTGTCTCTCTGTCTTTCTCTCTCTCTCTCTCCCAGTAGTAATGGCCCGTTATCTCCCCAGGGGAAAACCAGTGCGTCACTCTGCATTAGCTTCCATCAGATTGCACTGGTCTGAGTTACACATGCATTCTCTCTCTCTCTCTCTCTCTCTCTCTCTCTCTCTCTCTCTCTCTCTCTCTCTTTCTTCCGCTCCTCACCTCTCTCTCACCCTCTGTTATAGCTAAGCACATACACGACACTTATACACCGTACATAACTTATAAACCATACATACACATATATACCATACATCTTTATTCAGAGCTTCTGCCACCCTTCTGGTCAGAATGTTTTGCCCAAGAGTGCTGTTTCAGTCCTCCTATTTTTTAAGCTGAAGGAATCAAACCATCACAAGTCGTTCTACAGTATGACTAATGAGACAGCGTGGTATTACCTGTAACATTTAACATCAATGGGCTTCTTGGACAGCATGTCAACCACCACGTTGCCTCCATTGACCCAAGGGTAAGGTGGTGGAATGGGGTTGCTACTTTATACGCACACAAAATGTAACACAATCAACTGACTGACAGACCATCACATAGAGACCAATTTTTTTTTTGAGACTTTGTTTTGTTTACTGTCATTAACAAGCAATTCTGTGTAGCTTGTGTGCTATTTATGCAATGGAGAGTACTCTGCAAATGTCTTGAGCCAGCCATCATTCCTTCATGTCTTGCTTCTAAAGAGCCAGCCTTTCTTGTATATTTAATGCATTCTTGAGGAATAGTTCTCCAGGCTTCCTGAAGGACTTTGTTTGTTTGTTTGTTTGTTTGTGTTTTTTTTTTTTTTGCCAAGATTCTGGCTCTCGTTTTCAGTCTAGTCCTTGTACCTAACCAGCTTCTGAGGAATGCTTTAGTTTCTTAAACCTATACATCATTCAAGCAGAAAAAAAAAAACATCCAACTTGAAAAACGCATGAACCAGTGAGAAACAGGTGCAGATGATGACAGCTGTTCAGTCTGGTGATTAGTATCTTGGTGATGCTGAATGCTGAGTGGTTGGAACAGAAGAGAAGGGAAATAAGGTTGCTGCTGAAGTTGTTTAATAAACAATAATTTTTTTACTTGTATTTTTAGGCACTTTGTTACCTGTTACAGTAAAACAGTTATTTTGTTCCAGTTATTTTAATGTAATCTGTAAAATTTGATTTACTTTAATATGAAGAAATCAGGGACGGCATAGAATCTTTGCACAGTACTGTAGATGTACATAAAGTCTGCCATATGAAAAACATGACAGTATATGTTCTGGGAAATGTGATTTATTTTTCCGGGACAGATGATTAAAAAAAATAAGGACAGTCCTGGGAAAACTGGGACAAGTGGCAAAGCTGCGGTGGAATCAATCTCAGTACAGTGATGACACTGATGACACATGGTGATTTCTGTGGAACTGGTATGAGAATAACAGGTGCAGTAGTGGTGATGGGGTCTCGAAAACTTCGATAACACATCTCATCAATGAGGACGAGAAAGTGTCCAAAATTTCAGCCCACGATGGCAATGTGGTCAGAAACTGGCACAGATGAATAGCTAAAAGTTTTCGGGAAGACAGACAAAACCTCAAAAATATCGCACTGCCGAAGACAGCACTAGCGTGTTAGTGTCAATAGGAATGATCTGCCACCTAAATAACATCTGCTCTTTTTTAAATATTCAACTGTCACATTTTGCTCAACCTATGCGCTCAGATTCCTGTTCCTGCATGACAGCAGTAGAACCTGACAAGGTCTTCTCCTGCTGTAGTTCATCCACCTCAAGTTTTAATTTGTGGTGCTTTTTTCCCCCGCTCACTACAGTTCTAACATATGAGTGGATATTTCACAGTTATAATATACAGTAAGTGGATATTTCATTTACTGTAGACTTGCTGTCAGCTCAGACCAGGCTGGTCATTCTCCTTTGACCTCTCTCATCAACAAGGAGATTCTGCCCACGGACTTACTGCTCGCTGTATGTTGTTTGTTTTTCATCCCATACTGTGCAAACTTTAAAGACTGATGGGCCTGAAAATCCCAGGAGATTCCCAGCAAATGTTGAAATTCTCCAAACAGTGCATCTGGTAGCAGAGCACCCGTCAAAGCAGGTCAAAGCCACCGTGATCATTTCTTCGACTCCCTATATATATATATATTGTGTATAGATGAGATTCAGAGCATGGGATATCAGTCTGGAGCAACTAAACCGAAAACAGTGCATACGTTTCATCTGATGAGCTCTGATCCATGTGGAGTCTTTGAAGTTTTTTTTGTGTAAAAGCCTTCACTCATTATTTCATACCGGGAGCAGTGTGCTGTGTGTGCTGCACTAGATCGGGGCGGCTGATTAAAACAACCATGCCTGACAACAACAAAGTCTCCATAACACCCAGCGCATCAATATTAGCACGCGCTAAAAAAACCGAGCGAGACGACTGGAGGAGATTTAAAAGAAATTCTGCTTAACCAATAACAATTAATTAAACATTACTGCTCACTTCTTAAGGGATTTCATTGCATATTTATGCTGGCAATGTAGCCTTAGCTCCATTAACAATTAAAATGTAGCATTAACTCTTAAGATCGATGTGTGTGTGTGTGTGTGTGTGTGTGTGTGTGTGTGTGTGTGTGTGTGTGTGTGTGTTGTGTGTGTGTGTGTGTGTGTGTGTATGCATGCACATGTGGCTATGTTTTTATACCATAGTTGGAGCCAAAGCTGACCAGGAAATTAACCTCAGCACCCAAGTTTCCTTGGTGTGAACAAGCAGAATGACTTCATAATGATAGAAATATCTGGAAAGCAAAACTTTATTTATTTATTTATTTATTTCACATATGCACAAAATGCATAGGATTTCTTTTAGTTACTGAAGAAACGAACCTGATTGTATATGTGTGTGTGTTGACTTTGCTGTGTAAGACAAAGAAGACTTGCGAAAAAAAAAAATCTCGCTGACATCGACACATATCAAGTCCACGCATCCAGTGAAGTGTTTTTCATTCTTCGCCATTAGCAGAGATGTCAAATACTTCTCGTACTTCAGTGCTTTCAAACATGTATTCATCATCCAATTATTAAGGCATAATTCTGCATGCTACTAATATGCTATCGACTGACTCCTTTTGTATATAAAAAATGTTCTTCTCTTTTATTCCTATTTCTCAGAATTATCATGAAAATGAAAGACCTACATTTAAATCTTTTCTTTCCCCCCCGCTCGGGTTTCTGTGGCATCAAACAAAGTTTTAATTGGATTTTTCTGCTGTGTTCTCGCCATAAAAAGGGGCTTATTCATCTGTTAAATCTCAGCCTCTGCTGATGAACTGCATGCATTAGACTTTCCAAATCAGCATCTTCAGACACAGGAAGGGTGAGCGGGAGAGAGGGAGGGAGTGAGGAAGGGAGTGAGGGAGGGAGAGAGGGAGGGAGAGAGGGAGGGAGGGAGGGAGAGAGAGAGAGAGACGAGGGACATGAAGAGAAAAAGAGACAGAAATAGAGACAGGACGAGAGAGAGAGTCTATTGAGGCACAATTTTCTCGGTGTTTTTGCTAATGTGCTTTCTCTCTCACGTGCTCTTTTTCTCTCTCTCTCTCTCCCTCTCACACAGACACACATACACACTTGCACCTACACAACCACTTGAAGTGATTTCAGTTTGCTTAGAGCTAACAGTACAATGAAGAGAAAACACACTCATTAGCATAGAGACAGGTTTAATCAAATCAGGCGGCGAGTACAAATTAGCCAGTGAGAGAGTAATGAGTTGGGAATTAATTAAGAACATAATGAGAATATGAAAATAGGAGAAGGCTTGCATCTGCCCATTATGGCATTATGGTCACTGGACTCCCAAAAGGCCTCATGCTTCAAGTACTATCTCTCTCCCCCTCTCTCTCTCTCTCTCTCTCTCTCTCGTTCTCTCTCTCTTTTGCACTCACCCTCCCCTTCCTTCTATCACTGTACTCTGTCTTTTCTCTATCTCAAAGAGAGAATTTTCTTATTCTAGCATCCTGGGAAGCCCCTTCAGAGGAGAGCAAACATGAAATAAAGGAAGAGCGATTAGTGAGATGTTAGTTTAAGAAGTTAGTTTGAATATATATGTATTTATTTTCGTGTGTGTGTGTGTGTGTGTGTGTGTGTGTGTGTGTGTGTGTGTGTGTGTGTGTGTGTTTGACAAACCTCATTTCTTTACGAGTTCATGTTTGCTCACTCAGTCAAGCTTAAATAAAATACAATATATATTCCAGAGTGTATAGAGAAAGCCAATGATATTAAGACAATCAAGTCAGAGACTTTATAATATCTTGTTTTATGAGAGTTCTGCTCATCTCCCAGCAGCTGTTCAAAACATTGCTCATCAGAAGAAAAATTTTTGTGATGTTCCATGTTCAGGGAGGACGCAAAATAATAATAGTAATGTGTACCATCAATAACTAAGCAATCACGACAACGAGGTGATTTCACGTCCCTGTCACTCACAATAGCTGGCAAGTCTGAAATTTCCTTCTCTTGCACTAGGTTTGAGTGGTTCTAGCATAGGATGTTACAGACGGAATATGGCAGGGAGGTTTTGTTGTGTTTTTTCCATATATATATTATAGGATATAATTATAGGATTATATATATGTGCGTGTGCGTGTGCGTGTGCGTGTGCGTGTGCGTGTGCGTGTGTGTGCGTGTGCGTGTGCGTGTGCGTGTGTGTGTGTGTGAGTGTTTGGTTCAAATTTGTTCTTTAAGTCATATGTAAGTTTTTCCAAAGGGAGAAAATTAGCCACTTGTACCAAACACATCTTCAGAGTTGGGACACAAGATGATGACCAGAAGATAAGTTTACATTTCTTTGCCAGATAAGTAATGAAATTTAGTAAATAATTTAAATCTAGTGATACTTTACAATTTGGAGACATAGTGAATTTTCTAGCCAGTATTTTCATACCAAAAAAGCTAAAATTTTCTTACATTCCCAGAATAAATGCATCAATGTTCCCGTTTCCGAATTACATTTAAAACACAGCTGAGATACATTTGGATACATTTTGTATAGGCGTACAGGGTGAGATATGTTCTGTATATGAATTTGAAGTTTTGCTCATGCACAGAAATTGAAATTGAGTTATGAAAAGAGAATAATATTTTTAACACATCATAGTCTTGTTGGAGTAATGGTTAACACTATGACTCCGCATGTCCAGGGTTCGATTCCCACCTCGGATCTGCCTGCATGGAGTTCTTGGTGGGTTTATTCCGGGTACTCCAGTTTACTCCCACAGTCCAAAGACATGCAGATTAGGTTAATTGGCATGTGTGGGTATGTGTGTGTACATACACCCTGCCATGGATTGGAGTACCTGGGATAGGCTCCAAGTCCTCCACGAACCTGTGTAGGAAGTATAGAGAATGAATGAATGAATAGTCAGTACAATATGGTGTGATCATCTTCAGAGCCAGTCCATGACAGAGATTAAACATGTGTTATGAGAGTTTTTTTTTCAACTGTACTTAATATGCCGCCAGTGAGCACCCCTATTAAATATATAAATGTCACCCTAAAAGTATGACCATAACTAATGCAGCACACATTCATTAAATGATTTTAAGGATAAAATTCTATATAAACATGTTATTAGCTGATGCTTGCTAATTTAGTGCTATCATATTCATCCAACTTTTTTTTTTTTTACTAAACAACAAATTAAGATAATGTACTTTAGTTTAATGTTTTATTTTATTTTATTTTATGAATTTTGTCAAATCTACCTAGCAGAAAATAACCTAGCAAGTGGAGGATGCATGAATGAGCAGAATGGACTTGAACATTTAGGAACATAATAGTTTTTAAATTTAACTAACAGAGGTTAATTTTTCCAGGTCCAGGTTTGACTCCTGCCCAGAGTCTGCATGCATGGGTATTTGTTTGTATGTTCTTCCTGTTTTTTTTGGGGGGTTTCTACTCCAGTTTCCTCCCACAGTCCAAAGACATGCAGATTAGGCTAACTGGCATTCCTAAATTGTGTGTGTGTCCTGTGATGGTTTGGCACCCTGTCCAGGGTGTACCCCGCCTTGTGCCCGAAGTCTCCTGGGATAGGCTAAAATAAAATGAGAGCGGAGTATAGTTTAGTATAGTTTTAACTTTCACTTAACAAACTTCTTGTATTTTGTGTGCAATAAATATTGTGAAGACATTTTTCTCATTTGATCTGAAATGCATCATGATTTATTGAATAAAAATGGAAACTTTTTTTTTTTTGAAATGTGTGTTTTCAGTTTCAGAACTTGTGAAGGAATTATTAATTAGGCATGAATAATTTTGGAATTTTGATATGATGTTTGTGAGGGTGCTGCCAAAACAGTGTTTGGCAACCTGTTTGTAGTGATGAGGTTGGGTCGGTGGTTGAGAAGAGTCAATAATTAATTTTCATCAAGTGCACCAAAAGGAAAGATTTGGGCAGCACTGTAGGCAATGTATACAAATATACAGTATATATGATCCTTTATACACCATACATACATTTGCAATTTTTACCTAAAGTGTAAAAGCAAACACAGCTACCTGGTGAATGATGGATGAATGTGTGTAGAGCAAATCATAGGCTGAGGGAAAAAGTTACCTTTTAAACACTTTACAATACATTTAAACTATACAGGACCTTCACAAGAACTTTAATAGATATGCTGACTTGAAACATACTAAAATAACCTATTGTATTTGATTATTATTCATTATATTTAAATAAAATATATTTAAATATACATTATATATATATATATATATATATATATATATATATATATATATATATATATATATATATATATATATATACAGTAGAGACCAAAAGTTTGGACACACCTTTTCATTCAATGAGGTTGAATTTGTATTATAGCAAGAAAAGTGGCCATCATTACTTTAAGAAATGAAGGTCAGTCAGTCCGAAAAATTGTGAAAACTTTGAAAGTGTCCCCAAGTGCAGTCACAAAAACCATCAAGCGCTACAAGTGCTCACATGCGGACCGCCCCAGGAAAGGAAGACCAAGAGTCGCCTCTGCTGCGGAGGATAAGTTCATCCGAGTCACCAGCCTCAGAAATCGCAGGTCAACAGCAGCTCAGATCAGAGAGCAGGTCAATGCCACACAGAGTTCTAGCAGCAGACACATCTCTAGAACAACTGTTAAGAGGAGACTGTGTGAATCAGGCCTTCATGGTAGAATATCTGCTAGGAAACCACTGCTAATGACAGGCAACAAGCAGAAGAGACTTGTTTGGGCTAAAGAACACAATAAAGAAAATTCTTTG
>JAAGKR010008456.1:0-31258 GCA_011419295.1 Clarias macrocephalus
CCTGCATCCTCACCCAAACTATCTTCCCAAGGTTCCATTCTCGACCATGCACCCAGTTGTGCTCGAAGCCTTCTGTCCTCCGCCTTTCACAGCTCCGGAGCAGGAGAGACTTCACTTACTGTGTCCAGTACGTGCTCTTAGGATCTACGTCCACCGCACTAGCCAGTGGCGTAAGTCAGAGCAGCTCTTTATTTGCCATAGGGGTCGCAACCGGGGGGCGGCTGCCACTAGACAGACTCTGTCACATTGGGTGAGAGATGCCATTGCCCTAGCCTACGAGGCGCGTGGTCACACTTCGCCTCTGGGAATCAGGGCTCACTCAACCAGGGGGATTGCCTCATCGATTGCCTTGGCAAGAGGCGTCCCCCTGCAGCAGGTGTGTGATGCGGCGGGCTGGTCCTCTCCACACACGTTTGCTAGATTTTATAGTCTGGATGTCAATGCTACTCCGGGTTCACGGATCCTTCAGTCAGCATCCCAGACCTGAGGATGTTTCCGATTCACTCCTATTTATAACCTCCAGGTGCACCTTATTCGGTGACGTCACGCCTGGCACAGGTTATAAGCCGAAGGTATTCGGCGGGTTTGACATGCACAGGCTTCACAACCGGGCAACAAAGAGATGTTCCCATAGCGTTTTCACGCAGCATCTCGTTCCCGCTTTATCAGGGAACAGGGTTATAGCCAAGTAACCCGAGACGTTTTTATTCTCTATTTTGGTTCCTTTTTCTGGGTTTATCGAGAAAAAAACACCCGTAGAACAAAAGCATATTAAAGCATATTAAGCATTTTAATTGATCAGTTATAATAAATAAATAAATAAATAAATAAAAGACTATAAAAACCAATATACACAGGTCAAAAGTTTGGAAAGTGTATTATTTTGATTGTTTTTGTAAGAAGTCTCTTCTGCTCAACAAGGCTGCATTTATTTGATCCAAAATACAGCAATAACAATGTCACATGATCCTTCAGAAATTATACTAATATGCTGATTTGCTACTCAAGAATCACTTATCAGTGTTAAAAACAGTTGTGTACAATTTTTCAGGATTATGTAATGAATAAAGTTAAAAACGACAGCATTTATTTGAAATATAAAGCTTTTGCAACATTATAAATGTCTATACTGTCACTTGATCAATTTAATGCATCCTTGCTGAATAAATGTATTAATTTAAGTTCTTTCTTAAAAAAAATAAAATAATAATAATCTTATCAACCCAAATCTTTTGAACAGTATTACAATATAACAAAAGCTTTCTATTTCAGATAAATACTGTTCTTTTGAACTTTATATTCAAAGAATGAAAAAAACATTTTTTTAAAAACACTGATAATAACCAAATTTTTCTTGAACATCAAATCATCATATTGGAATGATTCCTGAAGGATCACATGACTCTGAATTTTGAGCATTTTAGTGATGCTCAAAATTCAGCTTTGCATCACAGGAATAAATTAATTATATTCAAATAGAAAAGTTATTTAACAATTTAACAATATTTCACAATATAACAGCTTTTTTGTATTTTTAATAACATAAATGCAGCCTTGGTGAGCAGAAGAGACTTCTTTCAAAAACAATTAAAATAGTACAAATAAGTTTCCAAACTTTTGACATGCATATATAAAAAAACAAAAAACAAAAAAAAAACACAGTCTGAGCCTTGCCAAGACTCACAGCCGAACCAAGACCAAGACTCAGGCCACACCCAGAGGCAAGACCGAGAGTCAGACCCAGGCTCTGTCTTGAGTCCCCGCCATAGTTAAGATCCGGAATAAGACTGGGACCTTTGAGCCGGACTCCAGGTTCTAGAGTCCCAGGTCTGAGAAATGAGTGAGCCATGTTTACTGACCTTTGAAGAGACTCCAGAGTTGAAGCCAGCTCACATGGATAGTGAATATTAAAACAGTAGTAACTCCCAAACGTGTTGATAAGGTTCTGATCCAGACTCAGCATGTACCTTGTGGAGGAATAGCAGGACTGTCCTATGAACAAATTATTTAACAGGTTATATTAATAAGTGCTGCACTCACATGACAAATTCTATAAACAGTGCAATTAAAACAACAAAGAGAGATACGAAACAGACTTACCGCAGACAATAAGAACGGGTGTCAGAGGCACTTGCTCCAGTTGGACCTCTTCTGCCAGACATGCATCTTCTAAATGGAAGAACATGGACTCCTCCTTCTCATCAAAGTAGCTGAGCAGAAGCAGGATCATCTCTATCACATCATCTGAACAGCCACTCTGTAGTCCCCGCATCCTCGGAAGCCTTGTGTAATTCTGAAGGAATTTCTTGCTCTTGTTGACACAAACTGTGGTCATGTAGTCGAGAAGCCTTTTTCCCTTCAAATCCAAATTTCATGTGAATCTCTTTTTGAGGTCAATCCCAGTGAGTTCCATAAAGTGAACTGACATGCCAAGTTCATCAAACCAAAACGGCCACTCCTCTCTAAGACATTACTTTTTGCCTGGTTGACATGTTGATGCTGTGTGTAAAATGTGGACTTCATTAAACATTTACCTCCTCTGGATTGGCATCAGAGTGTTGGAACATCACCTTGAGTTTTTCCATCTTTTGCTGCTGGCTCTCTTGAGTTTCTTCAAGGGGCAGAAATTTTGCATTCCATTTAATGCATCCATAAGTATCCTGCATTGCTGCTCTCTCTTCTAACGGGATCTCGGCTGTTTGGTCCGAGTCATCGGTCTGATGTTTTCTTTTTCTTATTTTGGGTGTTGAAGTGCGCCTCACATTTTAAATTGTGTTTTGCAACTGTTTGACAAGGGAATGGTAGCGTGTTCGAACAATATCACCCTCTATTACATCTTGGAGAGAACTGGGATATTTTGCCACCATTTTTGTTGCAATGTCAGTTGAATGCTTTTTACCTAGATGAGGGCATTTTTGCATCATCTCAGTCACAACAATCCAGACAATTTACCTCCTTAGTTTTGGGCCAGGCCTTTTCCCCCTCTCTAAAGCCTACATCACTTCCTCAGGAAATTTACTCCAAAAAAATTTAGCGTCGCTCCGGTATAGGCAAAGAAAAGAGAAAATTGAGAGAAGAAAAGTGCAAAGATAAAGAAAAATTGGGGGAAAGAGCCAGAAGTGAGGTGGCACGCAGGCACATAATTGTCCCCCTCATCATAGTGGAATATACAGTATATCTGCTTTTGAGTTGTGAGAGACAATAATTTCTTTACCTTGAGAAACTCCTGGGTGGCTTTCAAGTTATGTTTTGAGTCATTATGCATCTATAATATGAAGCAGCATCATATCAGTTAGGCAGAATTCAGCTGAATTTGAGCAGAGAATAACGCCCTGTACACTTCATAATTCATCCTGCTACTTTTATCAGCAGTCGGCCACCAATAAACACCAGTGACCAGGTTCATTTGCCAACCATACACTCTTATGCCCAACACTGCTGCCACCAGCTTTTCTTCTCCATTATTTTTTCTCCCATAATTTTAGCTTAAGTTAATTTTGGTTTTATTTTAAAGAATTTGTTAAAGTTTTCTGCCAAGGTTGAATCTGTTCCTTTGTGTTCTTGAGTGTCATCAGTGGTTTGCACCTTGTCAGAAGCCTCTGTATTTTCTTCATAAAACCGTTTCTTGACTCTAGATTTTGGCAATGACACACCTACCCCCTGTTCTTGGCGTGGATAGATGTTGTGAGAGAATTTTGTGGTCATCTACTTTGGTCGCCTAGTTGTGCAGTTAATTCCTTCTCTGTAAGAATGTGGCCACTCCCAATGTTTTTCCATTTTTCTAATGTTCTTGTTTTGATATTCCAGCCTAATGAAGGCCTCCTTCACTTTCACAGACACCTCTTTGGACCTCATATTGAGAGTTTGAGTGCACAGCTACCAACTGTAAATGTATCTGCTTGATTAGTTATGCAGTAACAAGGGAGCAGGTCACACATGACCATGGAGCTGTTGTATGATGTATGCTGTAATTCCTCAATAGTTAATGCCACAAATCTGAAAATCTTGACGTTGCTTAAAATCTGATTACAGTTATCTTTTATTATAGTGCACACTTATTAGGGATCATGGTAACTATGGTAATCACTTATTCTTTCCTTTTTTTAAATATCATTTTATCAAGTAAAGACAGAAAACAAATGTGTCTGAAAAACAATTAATGGTCAGAAGCAGATGTAACCTGGGGTCAGGTGTATTTTTAAAAGAGGAGCACACAGGTGTCAGTTCTGTGGTTGGAAAAACACTCAGACCTTAAGATGGACAGATGCTGCATGTGTTCCTGCAAAGCCTTGTGGTTAGCGATATGGGTCACCTTTACACCCACACACACATGCATGCTTTCTCTTTCTCACACCCACATCACAGACACACACACACACACACAAATCAACAACAAACACATATGCATGCACTCATACACCCCCTCCCTCCCGACACACACACACCTTACAAATACAAATGCATGCACTAATACACCCACAATACACACACACAAACAAACAAACCTTGATAGTATAAAAGTACAACAATGTCACATATGGCTCATATTCTATTTATTATTCTATTTCTATTTATTCTGTTGCTTAACTGGCAACCCAGTCGACTAGTGTGGAGTGCTGCATTCTGATCAGTAAGTAGTTCCCTGCGAAGTAGACTGTACAGGGAGTAGGAAGGCCACACTTTAAAGTACACTGCGGAACAAACCACAGCAACTGTCAATCCATTGCTTTTCCTGTGATATATTGGCTGTGAAGGCCAGAAATTTTCTCTACCTGAATTTTGGCAGTGAGCTCCCTCTCGATGGTTGTAAAGTTTATGGTTTAAAACAGCACTTTCTTAGGTTCTCCAATTGAACCTTCTCCAGATCTTCCAATGCATGTGGATTATTCAGGAGTAAGCATTCAAAATAAAAAAAATTCATTACTTCAAGCATTACGTTGGGTGAAGTTTTATATAGATTTTAATATTCTTATATATATATATATATATATCTTTAGCCCAAACGCGTCTCTTCTGCTTGTTGCCTGTCCTTAGCAGTGGTTTCCTAGCAGATCTTCTACCATGAAGGCCTGATTCACACAGTCTCCTCTTAACAGTTGTTCTAGAGACGTGTCTGCTGCTAGAACTCTGTGTGGCATTGACCTGCTCTCTGATCTGAGCTGCTGTTAACCTGCGATTTCTGAGGCTGGTGACTCGGATGAACTTATCCTTCGCAGCAGAGGTGACATTTGGTCTTCCTTTCCTGGGTCAGTCCGCATGTGAGCCAGTTTCTTTGTAGCGCTTGATGGTTTTTGTGACTGCAGTTGGGGACACTTTCAAAGTTTTCCCAATTTTTTATTCTCATCCTCAAAAAACCCTGTCTGGACCCATCAGAAGTTAACAACTATTGCCCGGTATCACCTCTCTTTTATTTCCAAAATTCTTGAAAGGACTGTTTATAACCAAATGTCTCTTTATCTCAGTCACTGAGAAGCTCCATACTGTTATATCTACTAAACTGCCATCTGTCCTGATCCTCCTGGACCTGTCAGCTGCATTTGACACAGTGAACCACAGGATTCTATTATCTATTCTTACAAGCCTTGAATTTTGTGGAACAGCATGGCAATGGTTTGCTTCTTACCTAGAAGATAGGTTGTATGAGGTGACATGGAGGGAATCTACATCTGCCCCACGTAGACTCTCTACTGGTGTCCCACAGGGCTCAGTACTTTGTCCTCTTCTGTTCTCCCTAAAACAGGAGAACTTGGTAAGGTCATATCATCGCATGGATTTTCATACCATTGTTATGCAGATGACACTCAACTTATTCTCTCCTTTCCTCCCTCTGGCACTCAGGTTTCCACCCGGATCTCAGCATGATTGGCAGACATCTCAACCTGGATGGCAGGTCATCAGCTGAAGCTCAATCTGAGTAAAACTGAACTGTTGTTCATCCCTGGTGACTCATCCTCAGGTCAAGACCTTGTGATATCCCTGGACAACAATCAAATCACTCCTTTAGCCACTGTCCGCAATCTTGTGGTAACTGTGGACAATGAACTGTCATTTTCCCCACACATCGCTAACCTTACTCGCTCTTGTAGATTTCTTCTTTACAACATCAAAAGAATCCGCCCATTTCTTTCTTAACAGGCTACTCAGGTGCATGTTCAGTCCCCTGTTATTTCAAGACTGGACTACTGCAACTCACTCCTGGCTGGCCTGCCTCTGTCCATGATTCGTTCTCTGCAACTGATCCAGAATGCAGCAGCACGTCTCGTTTTCAACCGTCCCAAGTTCTCCCACACCACCTCACTCTTCTGCTACCTGCACTGGCTTCCTGTAGCTGCCCGCATCTAAGCTAAAAATGGCCCAGCACCCACTTACTTCTCTGCTCTAATCACACCACGCACTGCGTCACGTTCCCTCCGATCATCCAGCACTGCTCTCCTCATCCCACCATCTCTCTGGGGTCGAGGGCGGCATTCATCCAGACTCTTTTCTGTAGTGCCACCTAGGTGGTGGAACAAACTTCCTCTAGATGTCCACACAGCAGAGACTTCATCTCAAAACTTATTTGTTTCTCCAGTACTTGGAGATCCTCCCCCCTTCCAAAAAAAAAAAAAAAAATCTCTTCCCAGTTGTGCTTGACTAATGGCACTTAGTTAGTGACCTAGCTAATCCAGTGTACAGTATATATACTGTAAAAAGTTTGGAATCACTTGCAAATTTCTTTGTTTTTGTATTATGATTTATTTCTTACTTTCTAAAACAATACTGGGGATTTCAAAACTATGAAATATCACACACGGAAATAATTTTAATATTTAATTATAAATAATTAAATTAAAGAGATAATTATGTAACAACAACAGTCAGTAGTTATTTTAAGAGACCTCTCTAACAATAACTTAACATGCAGACTTTATTGTCTAAATAACTGGCAATGAAACTGAGTACATCCTAAGTGAACATGTCAAAACTGTGTCCAAAGTGTCACTATTCTGTGTGAACACCATTGTTATCTAGAACGGCTTTAATCCCCCTGGGCCTGGGCTTCACCAGAGCTGCATATGTTGTTACTGGGATCCTCTTCCACTCCTCCATAATGATATCACAGAGCTGCTGGATGTTAGACACACGGCGCTTTGCCACCTTCTGCTTGAGGACGCCACACAGGGATCAGGTCTGGAAACTCGACCACTGACTAACACATGAACATGATCAGTAGGTCATGTGACTTTGCATGGTTGACAATAATGTCTGTATGTTGAGTTATTTTCAACATACAGTTGAGGACAGTAAATCTATACTGTTATACAAGCTGCACATTGACGACTCTAAAATATATCCAAGTTTCATTTCTATAGGATTGTGCATGGGAATAGCAGAAGTTCAAGGTCGGTTTTTATTTTTTTACTACCAGCTTTTCAGCTCAGATTAAAACAAATAGATTCCAACAAATGTTTACCAGTCAATATTTAGCTTCACTTCTGACAATATTCAATTTGACTAAAACAGACTTGTGTAGAGGCCATCCGTCTCTCAAACCACAGGGTTTTGCACAGTCACATTCAGCAGCTGCCCATTTTCTGGTTTGACTATTTTCCAACCACATGAATGACTGGTGGTGCATTTTCCTGCATCTCTTTTGCACTCACAACCATGTTTTCATCGCTTTTAACCACCTGCTACTTTCACATATTGCTGTCAAAAAAGAAAAGAAAATGCTTTATATAATGGATTAGTAGTGCTAACCAGTTATTCTGAAGAAAATATTTTTGTTAAAACTGAAAAGAACATCTTGCATTGGTTAATACATAGAGCCTGTCCCACCCTACTGTATATACCCTTTATAGTACATGTATTATGACATATAAAACTTCAATTACTTCTGGAATCTAGTATATTTGGGACCTCATGTTCCTCTCTTCATATTTACTTTTAAATTATATCATATGAAAACTACACCACTGTAACTATACTAGTGTTTCATCCCTAAATACATAAACTAACCTATTAAATACACTTAATAATTTTCATAGATTTTCTAAAGGAACTGTCTTCACCTTCACTGTCTGAGAACTTGACTGGACCCTGCGAGGAGACATGATGTGTTTGACAAAATGTGTTTGTTTGCACATTTGCACGTGCACTTTGTTGTCTATTGTGTATTTTTTGTATAGAATTTGATATATATATATATATATATTTTTTTTAGGTTAACTCAAAAATGTAAAAATGTAAATCTGTCATATCTGAGCCAGTCAGCTTATTAGATCCCTTAGTTAGCTATATAATTGTTAATTTATGTATGTAGCACCTTGGTCCTGGAGGAATGTTGTTTCGTTTCATTATGTACTAACTGTATATGGTTGGAATGACATTAAAAGCCTACTTGACATGAAAAAATGAGATATGGGACACTTAAGCACACATCTATTGCATAATTATCACACTTACATGACTGAGATCATCAAACACATTTTAACATTTTTACACAAAGATAACCCAAGTAAATAGAAAATGCAATTTTTAAATGATGATTTCACTTATTAAGGCTATCAAACCTGTGTGAAACAGTATTTTTTTTTAATTTGTTAAATTTGATTACTGCCAGACCTGTTGAATTAAATAGTTTTGGAGTAGCCTAGTCATAGTCCAGAGTTAAATCCAATCCTTATAAAGGCTGTTCATCCTCAATTCTGCAGAGAAGGGTGGCAAATTCCACCAAAAGAGGAAGTTATCACAAATGCTTGAGTGGCACAACCAGTTTTAGGGCCAATTACTTTTTCACATAGGGCCAGGTAGGTTTGGTCAGCTTTTTCCCTTTAATATATGAAATCATTTAAAACTGCATTTTGTAATATTTGTGTAATATTAAAATTTTTAAATATATACAGTACATACACATACACGCACACACGCATGCACGTACACACACACTCACACACACACACACACACACACACACACACACACACACACACACACACACACACACAGACACACACACACACACACACACACACACACACACACACACACACACACACACACACACACACACACACACATATTTGTAACTTCATTTATTATGTAAATAAGTTTGATGATCTCAATGAGTGTGACAAATAAGCAAAAAAAAAAAAAAGCAGGAAGGGGAAAATACTTTTTTTTTCTCAGGACTGTATTATATTAGTTTTCTTAAGTCTTTAAGGTTACAAAAGTGCTATAAACTGTGTAATCACACACACCACACCTCTACACACAGATACACCAGCAATAGTTTTGTCCAACAGATGACAGTTTCCTCTTTGTCTCTCGGCTGATACACAATGGTTCAGTTTTTATCTCTGCATGTGTTTCTCTGTGCCATGGGTAAGTCATAATGATCTAATTCATTGCTTTATTGAATAAACACAAATAATAAATCCTGAAAGCTCTTACAATAAAGCCTGTATTATAATTTATTGTGTATTGAAATGTAATTTTTAAGTTGTGAAACTCTGTAATTAGTCAGAAGAGTCTGATTTAGTAAAAGACATTTTGTTTGTAAGAATATAATCTTTTTCTTATTGCAGCCTTTTATTAAAATAAAATACAAATAATTGGATTTGTTTAGAAACGTTGTTTGTACATGTGTCGTTTGTGAACCGAGGTTATATATGTAACACAGTATATACATAGTCAAGCCCGAAATCATTCATACGCCTGGCAAATTCTGACTTAAAGTTACTTTTATTTAACCAGAAAGTTTTTTTCTTGATTAAAAATGACACAGGCGTCTCCCAGAAGATCATAAGATGATGTACAAGAGGCATCATTGTGGAAAAAATATACATATGACTCATCTTTTATTTACATTTGAACAAAACGTGGCATGTCCAAAATTATTCAAACCCTTCTCAGTAATTAATTATTTATTTATTTATTATTATGTTTTTATATTTATTTATTGTGAATAATTACTTTTTTGTTTGTTTGTTTTTTTATTTTGTCTGCTAACCATTTCTTCACCACTTTCGCTGTGTGTTTTGAGTCGTTGTCGTGTTGAAATGTCCACTGGTGCCCAAGGCCAAGTTTCTCTCAGCCTGCCAAGACTCTCAAAACGTAGTTTTAAGAGTTGTTTAAGTGAGAATGTGTGTGTGCAGCTCAAAACATCAACCCGTTATTGAAGATAGTGTCTATTAATAAATAAATAAATAAATAAATAAATAAATAAATATTTCGGAGATTTGTGCTCCAGACAATCACCAGGCGCTCTGTGCTCATGTACCTGCCCAACGCAGCCTCATCTTGGAAGGAACTTCTGAAAACTACGGCTGCCTGTGATGTCGCTGTAGTGGTTAAAATAGCGGATGTATTTTATTTGGGTATTTCTACCAGGCAGTCTATGGTATAATACGGTTATGGTGTAATATATTGCGGCTGTGTGCCTGTACTCTTCGTTCCATTTGCACTATACCTGGTGTCCTCAACCCCTCGTGTGTGCACGTCCAAGTCAAGTCTGTTCGTTGCGTTCTTGGAATTGAGAAACTGCACGACAAACTTTCTGGATTCTTCACTTCTGAAGCGAGGGGCCACGGCACTTACAGCTGGCAGGATTTTATGGTAAGTTAATATGAATAGTCGGTTATACTGTATTTTATAAGATAAGTGTGTTTGAGTAGCTCACACAAATAAAAACCTCAATTTACTAAATGTGACCTTAAATGTAATTTTACTAAATAATCTTGACTAAAGTTTGTTGGCATATTTTATAATATTTTATAGTTGTCAGAAGAAGCGATAGGGGTAAGTCTAATGACAGTCTTAATATGTCTTCTGTTTCTGTCTGATCCAGGATCACACCTGGTTGTGTTATTCTGACCCAGCAGTTGGTTTATTCTTTGGTGAACTTTTTGGATTCTTCACTTCTGACTGGATCAGGCTCAGACCACTCAGTATTTTATGGTAAGTTAATGTGAATTTTTAGTTTTTTGGTAAAAAATTAAATGATTTAATCTGGGGGTGAGGGGTTAATCGTTTTCTCATTCTGTTTTTTATTATTTTCCGTTAAGTCACATGTAATTAAGTTATCGGAAGTAAAGGGAAAAAAGCTTTTAGTGATAAGTTGATGTGAAATATGAATATATATATATGTGTGTGTGTGTGTGTGTGTGTGTGTGTGTGTGTGTGTGTGTGTTCTTATTTCACTATTAATGTGGCTGATAATAATTTAAACCTGACCTTGAGGCAGACTAATGGCAGTGCGGAAATACAGCAAGTTCGGTTTTTTTCGCAGTTCCCAGTTAGAAACCTCTCCCGCACGCAAACACATTACTAATGAGCGCAGTATTTTAAGGAGCTTATGTGAGTGAAAAAACACACTTTATTACATGTTAATTACGAGTAACACTCATATTGCGAGTTACAAAGTGTGTATTTTTGGGTAAAAAGAGTGAAAGAAAAGTGTTTAAAGGAGACGCGAAACATCAAAACCTCTCTGAAGTTTTCTGAAAGTTTGCAGACTTCCTTAGTAAGTTAAATTACCTGCCTAATTGTTTATATTTACAACTCAAATTGTAATTGTGTGTAAGAAGAGAGGAGGATTTAGACACAGAAAAGAAACAGTGGTTATTGGTAAAAATGGCAGCTAACTATGTGAGTAAATATAGACAGGAAAGTGTTCAAATGACCACAGACGTTTTATATATATGTTCTTTATTTGAGAAATGCATGTACACATCCAAGTTCTGTTTAAAATGCATGAAGTACAATAAAGATTTTTGTGATATTTTTGTGACCTTGTCTGTTCAAGGTCACGTTTTTTTTCTTTGTGATGGGTCAGTCATGAACGATTAGTTTTTTTGTTTTTTTTTTAACGTGACTCAGGAGAATCGAGACTCAGAAGAGGAGTCTCAGACAGTTATTCTTTCTTCATTTTCTACTTGGCGCACATGCGCAAATCATCGCAAACCCTCCGTAGGTTATGTACAGGAAACAGAATTGAACGGTTCTTAACGAATCCGCTAGTCCGAGTCGTTCGTTCTTTTGTCACGTGACTCCTATAGACGCTATGCAGTGCAAAAGATTCAAAAGAACGAACGACTCAGACTAGATGATATGATGGTGAGCTGCTCATTCTGTTTATAATAATTTGTCCTTTGCTGCATTGTAATATTTTCATTATTGGAACTTTAGCCAAAATGTGTGTATGTAGACGTGTTGGGGGTCTGTTTATTAAAAATGTAACATTTTATTTTATTTCTGAGCTAAAGAACACAATGAACTAAATGACTCAAAAAACTATTTGTTCATTTTGATAAATGAGATTCAAAGAACAGAGTCACTAAAATTATTAAAACTATCCATCATTAGTTTGATAATTTAATTGTGAAGTTGATTGACGTCCTTTGTAATGTGACGTGTTGTTCTGTTGCCTGCATTCTGGATCTGTCCCGACCTTCCTGTGGTTCTGAGGAGGGTTTGGACTAGCGAGCCTGCCTTGAGCCTGTCTTGATATATATATATTTTTTTTCTGAAAGGAAAACAAGTATTTCTGAACTCTGCAAACGGTAGGGAATCAAACAACTTTTCTTTTTAAATTTTTTTATCTGAGAGATAATTTTTGTTTTTTCTCTTCGTCAACAGCTCAGAGACATTAAAATCTCTCTACATTTTATCTAAAGACTGTTCTCATGACTGTTACAGCAAAACTGAGAAATGGTATATTAGACTGTGAATTTATTGTCCTTGTTGTTCTGTTACCTCATATTAAGGAATCTCAGCTCACCTGAGTTTATGTTACACGTTGTTTAGTCAGACAAACGACTCGAGTCATTTCACGGTGTTGTTGCATCTCTCTCTGCAGTGACTCTCTCCTTCTGAGACGCTGGTCCACTAATTGCCATTATACTTTTAACACAAGTTATTAGCCAAGAAAAAACGCTATACATAGGTGAAATGAGCTATACTGTATCTGCATCCTTATGAAACATTCAATATAAGTTGTAAATTCATCACTTAAATATCCGCTTCATCTGGGGTGTTGGGAATTTGAAACATATTAAATCCAGGTGGAGCACCGTATCCTGTTATCCCTCACATGTTAAATCGCGAGATCAATTAGTCAGAAATATACAATAAATTAATGTTCACATGATGTATTTTTGTGTATTTACAAGAGAAAACACATTTTGCATTTGTGTAGCTGTATGTCTACAACAAAAATGCTTGATGTAAATGTTATAGTGCAACACTAAGTGATGGTGTGTAATCCACAGGTGGACCAACATGCTGGAATATCTGCAAAATATGGAGATGCCTGTAGCATTGTTCCACGTTTTGTGCCTTGGGGATGAGACAAGGGGGACCTGACAGACCTTCCCCATTGTTGGAGGCAATGACATTCAGACAGACTCTTTGGTGGAGGCTGTTAATGTTTGTTTTTAAAGTAGTGTTTGTCTTTGATGTTAACTACACAAAGCAGTGTCTTTCCACCTGGGAGTTTCTCCAGCTTACTGTATATGAAATTGATCTCATCTGTTCAATTTTTGAAGAAAATTAAATGCAAAAAAAAAAATGCAATTTGAATTTAACTCATTTCAGATTGACAGGGGCCTCTTGGTTTTTATTGTTTTACAGAGTGTGTTTGTGTTAATTATTTTTTATATTTAACAAATTGTCACCTTGGGATTATATGGTTTTGTCTCATTTTTGTCAAAATTGAGTTATTCGCATTTTCCTATTTTGTGGCAATCTATTTACATTATGTAAAGTTGTGTACATGTTGAGTCTTTAAAAAAAAAAAGAATAAATAAATAAATAAATGGAATGTGTCAACCCAGCTAAAGTGTCAGTTTCACCCACTGGTTGGGTCAAATGAACAACCCAGAATTCTTGGTTAAATGGTAAAACCCAGCACTTGGGTCAAAACAACCCAGCACGTGTTCTGTCGTGTATAGTGACCCAGCGGCTGGGTTAAGGTGGGTTGTTTTTTTTAAACTAGCAGTTTTTAGAGTGTATGAAAAATTTCAAGCTTTAACTATAAAAAGTTATTTTATGTAATATTTTACAAAGTAACCCAGTTCAGCCGGTTGGTGTGCAGGTTTTAGATCATTTTTATACATTTTACACAAACCAAAAAAATGGAACAGTGTATAAAAGTATAACACATATTTACAGCATGATTAATTAAGAGTGACTGTTTTGTTTGTTGCAAATGTGCAATAGAAAATCAAATACCGCAAATGTCACCACCATTTTATTTGTTTGATGTTTTGCTTGTTTGTTTTTGGGATCCAGGATTAATTTTCATGGACCTGATAAATGCACCTGAGAGGGGTGTAGTTTGGGTATGTCCGGCCCACACTGCCCCACAATAAACCTGTGGGATCGCATGGACATTTGTTGCCTCCCTGCAAACTACAACTGCATGTTTGATTTTATGTTTGTGTGTGTTGCAGGTTTGCTCTCAGAGACTCTGTGCTCTTTAACTTTGGAGGCAGAAGCTGGAAATAAAGTCACTATTTGGTGCCAACATGACCTGACTGATACAGGTTACATCTACTGGTTTAAACACACGAGTGATTCGGTTCCACTTCTTATTGGGTGTAAACAGTTTTTTACATCAGCTCCATCAGAAACGTGTTACTTCTTTAATGTAAGTGAGAGAATAGTGACGTCTGTTCATGACAAGAACACGTCTCTCACCATCACTGCAGTAAATGTCTCTGATACAGGACTCTACTACTGCAGCTACATGGAAAAGAATCAGATCACATTCAGTGATTCAGTCTACTTAAGAATGAAAGGTAAATTTCAAGTAATTTCAAGTAAGTAGTTATAAAGTGAATAGTTGTAGTAACTTCAGTTAAATTATGTTTCAGTTTCAGGAGTAAATAAAACACTGTCCAAGATCACAGACTGAGCAAATGTCTTTTTTTTTCTCCTCCAAAAAGTCTTCTGTAATTCTTACATTAAAATATAGTGTTTAAAATCTCTGTGTTTTCTTTCTTTTGTGATCCAAGGTTCAGACTCTCCCGCTGTGTCCTTCATGCTGACTGTGGAATTTGGTGCAGTGATTGTGATTGTGATTCTTCTCAGTGTCCTGATCTTCATCATACTGAAGCACAAAGGTAAATTATTGATAGATAGATAGATACATACATACATACAGTACATACATACATACATACAGTACATACATACAATATATTGCCAAAAGTATTTGCTGTCTTCACATGCATCCATACTGTACACAGGTAAATTATGTTACAGCAGACAGATCAAGAATTATACAAAACAAGATACAAACAAACACTTTGTGTAAGACTATTGTACACAGTAAAACCCCCACTGTTGATTTAACACATTCAGAGTTTTTTGGAGTCCAACTGCACTCATATAAACACTGCTGGGTGTTAATTCTGCATTCGGGAATTTCCTATGTAGGGCTAAAGTATTTTTTAAATCATAAAAACTAAAAGATAAAAAGATAATTATAAGAAGAGAACGCCTAACAGTACTATATACTCGATTAAACTCTAGCTATTTCTATACTCTAAACATAATAAAATATAATAAAAAGTACTAAGTGTCAGAGGCAGGCAAATAGGTGCCGGTCTAAGTCTACGAGCTCCCACAGTGTATTTCCTCACAAAGTAAGGCCTGCTAAAGAAACTTTAAATTAAGCTGCATCCATGGGATATTAACAGGTTTATAACAGGGAGACTTTTAACTACAAAAAAATGAACATAACCAATTATTTATTGAAAAGTCGCTACTCTTATGCTACTTCTACTAATCTGGAAGTTGAGTCATATCAACTGACGTCTTTCTTGTAAGGTAGAAACCTTTCAGAACTCAGACAAGTAGCTTCTTCAGTCTGAGGGAAGTTGATAATTTCCTAATTTGGGTCCTCCTCCAGGATTCTTCTCTGTCTGAAAAGACCTGTTACGTGAGCAGTGGAGAAGGTGAGACTAGGAGGGAGGATTGTTAGAGAGTGAGATGAGGATAGATGGTTTGATAAAGGGATAAAATAAGGGCAAATGGAAAACAACTCTGTAAAGAGAGTTGGAGGTCTTGGGCACAACCTGTCTCCTAACTTTACTGCCTTCATCCATCTCGAAGAAGATCAAGACCCTTTCACAGGTCCACCAGGAAAGCCACACTTAAGGCCCCCCCTTACTCTCTGGTCGATACACCTTAATGCCTCTCCTTAATCTCTCTCTATTGTCTTCTCAATAGCTCTGCCCAAAACCACTTTATAACAACTTTTTCTCCTATTCTCACCTCCTCCTCTCTTCACGTAACAAGCCTTTTCACAGAGGACGACCCTTTGACCTTGGAGGACTCAAACATGAGGAACCATCTTGCCTCAGACTGGTTGGATGAGTAGTGAAATGTTTCTACCTGACAAAAAAGCCCAGTTGACTCAACTTCCAGATAACTTTACCTTCATGACTAAAAATCTTTACAGACATACATTATTACCACTACTAACTTTACCACTACTACTACTACTACTAATAATAATAATTTTTCTCTCTGTTGTATTGCTTTAGGTCATGAAGCATCGAAAAATGAGGTAAATCTGACTACACAAGATATGTTTTCCATTTACATACAGATGCCAGGATGGATGCTAATGCAGTTTAGAATCTCTATATATAAAACAGAAATTCTTGGTGGCTGGTGTTCGTGGTGTTTGCAGGTAGTTCTGTTAAAAGTGTGTCATTTGTGTTCTTCAGCTAAGTAACAGTATGCAGCATCAGTTTTAAAGTGAAAAATGGCACCTAAAACATGATAATGTGGGCGTGTCACAGACGTTACACACTGAATGTGACTATGGCCAGCTCACATGGCAGGAGAATTAAGGCCTGTGGAACACTGAAGCAATGATCTGACCGCACACTCCATTCGAGGGTAATGTAGCCAGCAGGCATCAGGATCTGCACGCGGTCAGAGCTGCGTTACAGCTGGTCATGTACAGACAGATACACACATGGATGCTAATGGGGTTTAGAATTTTATTAAAATTACTCAGGCAGAGTTGATCAGTAAAAACAGAATCCAAAAAGCAAAAGTAAAGAAAAAAAAGAAGCAAAGATCAAAACCAAGGCAAATGGTGGCATCATTTCAGGAGCAAGCTGAGCAATACTCGGCCATGAGACTGTGAACCTGTCAATCTCATGCACTTCAGTTGTGTGCGTGAGAATTTGATTCCAGCTGATCCTAAAAAGGAGAAAAGACTTCATTAACCTCAGATTGTTCCATCAACTTTATTCTCACAAACAATGAAAACACACATGCTAAATTACCTCCAGCACAAGGGTTTAAACTTTGTATTAGCTCAATGAGAACAACAGAAATACTATCTTAGGGTTACATGATTTATTATTTATAATTTTTTTTATCTTTGTGCATCCTCTGTGTTCTTGCAGGATCCTGAAGCAGACTCAGTACATGTTGTGTATTCTTCAGTTGGACAAACTAATGTGCATACATAATGTTATGTATAATTTTCTGTTTACTAAATAGTAACTTTTTTCATGCTGTTACCTGAAAGGGACTACCCCTAGAGGTCACTGTGTGCACATGTTTGTTTTGTAGTTTTTGTTAGTCGACTCAGTTTCCCAGAAGGCACCTCTGTCAGGTGATGAGGGTGCTCACCTGAACTGAGGTAGCTCATCATTATTCTTATAAATAGCTGGTTGTTCTGGGAAACTGGGTTGATACCTTTTTGATTTATGCTGTGTGTTTGTGTTTGTAGAGTGTTTTGTGTTCCTTAAGTTTCCTTTGTCCTCTAGTGTGTCTCCCCAGCCTCTAGCGGGGCTCCCCTAGCCTCCCGTGTGTTCCCCCTTTAGCCTCCCAGGTGTTCCCCTCTTGCCTCTGGTCTCTTTAGGTTGCCCTGTCTCGAGCACCGTCCCTGTCACGGATGTCCCTAAGTGGGCTAAAATGCTTAAAAGGGTCTGAAATGATTAAGGGATCTTTCTATGCTAAAGATGTTTGTATATTTCTAAGGAGACGGTATATGCTTAAAGAGACTAGATATGTGTGTGTATGTTTGTTTTGTGCACAATTAATGATTTGTTGATACAACCTCTCTGCGCCTATGCCTGCCCTTTATTCCCACGGCGATAACATTTGCCCGAACTGCCTGTCATACCAGTTCGTGACAGAATGCTCGACCCAACAAGGCATAGCAGAGGGGACCCTGCCCGTCCAAGAACCACCATGGAGGCTCCATTATTTCTGGGAGCGCCTCAAGGGAAACCCTGGTGGTGAGAAGGACCCAGTGCTGCATCGGCCGCCCGGCTAGGAAGACAACCCGGCACTGCATCCGGAGCTCTGCAGCCAGGAGCGATACAGTGCTGCCTCCGCCGCTCGGCCTACAAGGATCTGGCACTGCTCATCAGCTAGGTCCATAAAGAGGATCCCTGATGGCCTCCATTACCCGGCTGCGACATCAGGCGTGCACAACCGCTTGACCCCCGAGAGCGAACTATGGCCGTTTCTGAGGTCCAGCGTCAATGACAGACCACTGTTGTATCAAGCGCTCGGTTTGACGAGCAGATAGTACTGCATCGGCCACCCGGATTGAGGGAGGACATAGCGCTGCATCTGCAGGTTGACAAGCGAGAGCAACCCATGCTCCCCCCACCGCCTGGCCTACACCAGCAAGGGAAGATGGACCTCCAATAATACTGTAAGGGACTACACCTAGAGGTCACTGTGTGCACATATTTGTTTTTGTTTAGTAGTTTTTGTTAGTCGACTCAGTTTCCCAGAAGGCACCTCGGTCAGGTGATGTGGGTGCTCACCTGAACCGAGGTAGCTCATTATTGTTATAAATTGCTGGTTGTTCTGGGAAACTGGGTCGAGCATTAATACTGTCAGTGGGCATGTGTTTTGATTTGGTTTTTGTTCTGATTATGTTTTATTTGACCTTTATTGGTTTATATGGGATCTACCTTGTTCTGTGATCTGTGTATTGTGTAAGTGTTCTTTTTTGGTTTATGCTGTGTGTGTAGAGTGTTGTGTTCCTTAAGTTTCCTTTAACCACTAGTGAGTTCCCCCAGCCTCTAGCGTGTCCTCCCTAGCCTCTAGCGTGTCCTTCCTAGCCTCTAGCGTGTCCTTCCGTTAGCCTCTAAGCTGTTTCCGTTAGCCTCTAGGGTGTTCCCCTCTCGCCTCTGGTCTCTTTAGGTTGTCCTGTCTCGAGCACCATCCCTGTCACGGATGTCCCATCAGGCCTATGCCTTCGTGTCAGGCCTAAGCGGGCTGAAATGCTTAAAGGGGTCTGAAATGCTTAAGGGATCTTTCTATGCTAAAGATGTTTTGTATATTTCTAAGGAGATGATATATGCTTAAAGAGACTAGATATGTGTGTGTACAGTATGTCGAGCCCTATGTCTTGTTTGTATGTTTGTTTTGTGCACAATTAAAGACTTTATGTTGATACAACCCCTCTGCGCCTACTATGCCTGCCCTATATGCCCACGGTGATAACATCCGCCTGTCATACCAGTTCGTGACATTACCTCAGTAAAGCAGGCAATCACAATTACAGAATATGGTAGTGTATTTTATGAGCTTAAGGATTGCAATAAAATACTCACCAATTGTATAATGTAACAAAAATATTTAATGTAATAATCCTCCTTTTCCAAGTGGAATCTTTGGAGTCTGAAATAGTTTCATTGTGTGTTGACTGTTGATTTATATTTTCAGTCAGTACAATACATTTACTTTAATTAAAATTTAGGGAAAGTCACCTAGCTAGCAAATTATAATAATGGGATATTTGATGCCATTGTTTCAAATCCATCTTCCACATAAAAAAAATTGCACTGGTGTTTTAGCACAGTTTGTGGCTCAAATTCTCACATGATAAAGAGAAAGGACACACAGTATGACGGCAAAACAACTCCTGCTATACGTTATCACCCAAATGAGGATGGGTTCCCTGTTGAGTCTGGTTCCTCTCAAGGTTTCTTCCTATTGCCATCTCAGGGAGCTTTTTCTTGCCACCCTTTCCTATGTATACATTAGTATTTTTATTTCTGATATATACATATGTTTTAGTTTAATCCAATGAACACAAAAATGACAAAATGGTCATCTCAAAGCTTTTATTTTTTATTGATCATAAAATTTGTTTACTTATGTGGCATTAGACTATAGTTTTTAGCTATTTTTTTTAGCTATTTCAGTAAGTCCATGCTGTAAGTGTAAATGTGTAAATGTATATATTATATAGTCCAAAGACATGTAGGTTAGGTTAATTGGCATTAATTGGCTGTAGTGTGTGTGTGTGTATATATATATATATATATATATATATATATATTGTGTGTGCCCTGCGATGGATTGGCACTCTGTCCAGAATGTACCCTGCCTTGTGCCCTAAGTCTCCTGGGACAGGCTCCAGGCCCCTATATGGATATAGATGATGAGGGTCAGAGAGTGAGTGAAACATAATGCAATAACGTAGGTCAAATATAATACACCTGTCCATAAATAAAAAGGAATATTTATATATATATATATATATATATATTTATATATATTATGTGAAATATATTTCACTTAAATATCACAGATTAAAACAAGGAAAGACGACGTGCTGAGCTTCAGTTTATTGTGATGTGGACAAAAGGTCTAGGAAGGAAACGGAGACATCAGTTTTCATTATTTAACAAAATCTGAATATATTCAGTAAATTTATGAATTACACTTGAAGTATCAAATCCAAGTATGAAGTCTGATTTAATTGGTACCATTAAACATTTTATTTTTATTTTATTTATGTTTTACATTTTAGGCAGAGACGTCTGCTTGGTGTTGTTAATTCATAAAAAAAAAAAAAAAAACAATTCTGCCAATTCCCCCATCAGCGAAACCGGTTTGATCATGAATGAAAAGTGAGAAGACGGATTACAGTAACTGGGGGTCTGCGGGTGTTCACAAGATGTATTCAGCAAGTAGACTTTATACAGGTGAAACTCGAAAAAATAGAATATCGTGCAAAAGTTCATTTATTTCAGTAATGCAACTTAAAAGGTCAAATGAATATATGAGAGACTCATTACATGCAAAGCAAGATAGTTCAAATCGTGACTTGTCATAATTGAGATGATTATGGCGTACAGCTCATGAAAACCCCAAATCCACAATCTGAGTGAGCAGATCCGTCCTTCCTGCACGGGCCCAAGCGATGTGCGATGGCAACAACATCTTTCTGCTTGTCCTGATATTTAGGGGCCACTTTTCTCAAAATATTGATGATGACCTGTCGTGTATCTTCCCCGTTCTCCTCCTTTAAGCCGTGCAGTTTCAGTGACCAGCGCCGGCTGTATCTCTGCATGTTCGCGATTTTCATCTCCAGTTGTTTTTAACTTTAATTTGCTCCACCATTTCTGCCAGTTGAATCATTTTGGTTTTCTGATTCCTCACATCAATATCAAGCTGGTTAACTTTAGATGTGAGTGACGACGTTGCTTCGGGGGGATAATGAGACCTTTTAGACTTTATCAAATAAAGCTTTTGATGTCTCCTCATGTTTAGTGGAAAGTTCTTGTATAGCTTTCAGCACTGCGTTAGTGTCACCCTCGATTTTATTTTCTTCTGTCTTTGTCTCTTTGGTGGAGAAAATCTTTCTGGAGTTTAAGGAATTGGCTCCATCTTGGCTCCCCAGGGATGTAAAACCTGTCACAACAAAGTTGTGTGTTTATATGACATCATCTCACGCGGTGCTATCCTATGGGATGAGACACAGATTTAACCGCCCTGACTTCCTGTTTTACTCAGTACAGCGTCTAACACTTCAGCAAATGCACCAGATGAGGCTTGTTCTGGACAATCCCTGCAATCATAATTTGTGACAAGTAAAAATATAATAATTTAAAAAATACATTCGGAGGTTAGTTTTTATTTTAGTCGTTTGTTTCTTCATGTGTGTGACGTCTACGAGGTGAGATGGAGGACTACAGCACTGTACTAAAACTTCTGCTTTTAATCTGTGTTTCTCATCTCATCTTTCATCAGCAGGTGAGTTTAAATATGGAAACTATAAAATAATTAGAAAGCTGTGTGATTTAAGTGTTTGTCCTACACAAAAGACTTTCCCTGTGTCAGGAAACAAGTGAAGTCAGCAGTAACACTGGACAGATCCATATGACATACAGAGTATAATTGTCATTGCTTTGGAGATTTTTGAACATTTTCTAAATATATATATAATAATTTAATTTTGAATACAAGAAAAAGGGATGTAATATTGTTAAATTACATGTATAAATAAATTTATAAATTTATGGCATTAGGGGTGTGCGTTTCCTGGCTTTACCACTAAGTGGCGCTATAACTATAGACTACAGTTAATTCTCTCAAGGATGAATAAGCTGCAGCTCTTGTGGTAGCAGTACAAATTTAGAATTTAAATTAACTGTAGGCGTTTCTTATTTGCATCGAATTTAAGCACAGTAGATATTAACACAGTGAGCCTTTAGATTTTATCATATGTAACACTCGCGGAGCCAGAAAACAGACTTGGCGTGTGCATCAGAAAAAATTGGTCCGCTACATTTGTTGTCAGATTAATGTGCAAAAACTATATAATAAAACTATATAAGATACATAGCCTTTATAAGACTCTACATATTCACTGTAAGTGCACTCACAATGACGACAGAATGATTTTGTAAAACAGTGAAAGTAAACAGCGTGTGCTTTTCTGTATTGTTTTCTGTGAACTTGAGCGCATCAGAAAACGAACCGAAACTCCGTGTATGCTTTCCTCACAGATGTGAAAAATATATACTTATAGAAAGTGAAATATCTGCTTCTACATAAACTAAAGGAAAACAAGTTTCAGATGATGTAATTCATATGAAAAGTGAATTATAGGAGCATCCACTGCTACGGAGACGACGAGATGACATGATTATCTTCATCACTACAGCCGAAAACAAAGACATCAATTTATCAATGAATTATTAATATGGTCAGAGTCGGTCTCCTTGCTGTTTTTCCCTGCGCATTCATAATCATTAGTCTGCTTCTGCCAATACACTATGGAAAACTTCATGAGTGCTGATTAAACTACTTAGGAAATTAAAGAGCTGAATTACGATGTTCAATATCCTGAGCCCAAACCTCAATTAAATTAAATTAACAAATATTTTAAGTAAACAACAATATCCCATGTTTATAAAAGCATTTTTATTTTGATTATAAATAAGAATCCGGCATTTATTTTTAGGTGTGCCATCTGCCACTGTTCTTATACGGCTCTTTGTCAGAGTAAATCGTTCAGTGACAAGCCTGTAAATTTAAATTAAAATCAGTAATGGTTTTTCTCTCTCGCGCGCTGTAGAATTGTGGGTAATCGTCTCCTATTCTCAGTCTCAGTGTGCGTGCTTCACTCGTATATACAGTAGTTAACATCCGTGTGCGCGTGTACTGTTTACTATAACACTATGACCGTGTGTACGTGTAAAGCATCTTTTATTTTGTGTGTGTGAGGGATGGCTCTTGCACACACACCGAACTGTGTGTGTCCTCATTTGTGCACGCGCACTTGGTTGAGTGAGAGTCTATCAGTAAACTGGTGTGCACACGTGGCTGTCTGTGTGAAAATCATCCCAAATCTTCGTCCTCTCCTCTCTCGTATCAATCACTACAGCCATGATTCTTGTCCAAGGGAATATGCAGGTTAATTAGTTTTATTTTTTATTTATATTTTGATTAACATTTTTAATATGAATTTTTTGGGTTGTGGAACGAATCATTGGAGTTTCCATTATTTCTTATGGGGGGAATTAGCTTTGATATACAAGTGTTTTGATATACAAGCCCACTTCTGGAAGAGAATTATGCTCACAATCCAAGGTTTCACAATATACTAGTCAGAGATGTAAAACATTTTTTACAAAAACAAAAAAACATAATATTTGCACAATCATGCATTCAAGCTCAAAATGTTTTTCTTGTGTAGTGGAGAGTGTAAGAAAGACGTAAAGAAGTGAGTGCAGGCAGGTTGGAATGGGTGGAGAAAGGTGTCGAGAGTTCTATGTGAAAATATCAGCAAGAATCAAGAGGAAGATATACGAGACAGTGGTGAGACCGACCATGCTGTATGGTTTAGAGACAGTGTCCCTGAGGAAGAGACAGGAGTCAGAGCTGGAGGAAGCAGAGCTGAAGATGTTGAGCTTCTCTTTGCGAGTGATGTTGCGCTGTATAAGAATGGTGTTGTGGAGGTTGAGGTGCCTCAGGATGTTCTGCTAACTATAAAGAAGCCATGATGGCTTTACTATTTTTTTTCTCAGTGCATATAATTAGACATTAATAAAGTACATTTTCATCAAAAAATGTAAATCTAACAATTTTCAAGATGTAGAAAACTTGCTGTTTTGGTAATGAGAATCAGAAAGTTATGCTAACGTTCTGAAAATAGAATATTTAATATTTAACTGGAGAGATATAAAGAGATGATCTTACCTGGTAGCCATCATGAAGTAACTGTCCCATGTGCTCCATCAGTCACAATCAAACTTTATTTACATTTTTTATGTGTGCTTCAACAGTCCTTAAAAACTGTTGCCAAGGATGTGAACATCAGGCATTGATAAATTGTTTTCCTATTTTTTTTCATTATTATAATAAAAAATACACAACAAATTATTTTTCTGTCATCTAAAAGAATCTAGTAAAACATCCATTTATTTTTTTCTAATTGTTTTGTAAATATGTTTAAATTACACTATAACACACATTCAAATACAAGAGGACGGATTGCGATAATTAGAATTTCAGCAGTGTGTGTGGATGGTGACATAGTGGTGGAGTTGTTAGCACTGTTGCGTTGCACGTCTGGGTTCGATTCCCACCTTGGGTGTATGAGTGATGCACATGTACTGAGACTGAGCATAAGAGACGATTACCCACAATCCCACAGTGTGTGAGAGAGAGAGAGAAGAACCATTGGTCCAGTTGTGATCATGTGATGCTTGACAGACAATCACTCGTTTATCAAGATAAAATGTGTTTTAAATTCTTGCTAATCTTGGTAAACGCTCACAGACAGAGTTACTCACAGTCCAAGGCTTCACTGTGTATATATTAGAGCTGGGCAAAATCTCAATTTTTTTTGCCAAAATTCTATTTTTTCAAAACAATTCTTTTTCTTAAATGAAATAAGAATATATAAAAGAAAATATGAGCAGCTGCAGACTGAAATTACTTTTTATAAAATAAACAGTTGTAAAAATCCTAAAATAACAGAATAGAATTTTAGAAAACAGATTTTTTTATTTAAACAATCACTGAAGAAAAACTATTTGGTAAACCACATGCAACTCACATGCTTAATAAAATCAAAACTGTCAGCATTTGACATGTTTTTAGTGAGAAACACAAGCCTGTCCACTTTACCACACTTGAGACTTGCCCTGCGGCTTGTGAGCTTATCTTAGTGGTCCAGTATTTTGAGCACATAAATAAATCCAGGCTTTTCATACATGAAATGTCTTTAGTAAAATAATGTGCCAAAGCATCAGTAATATGTCTTCTTTGAGCCCCCTCTTGTTATATCCGTGGGAAAATGTGTCCGCAATTTTTACCTGGTGTTAGCCGGTGTTTTGCAATAGCACTAACTGCCTATAAACCATCAACATCCAGTATGAAGAACGGGACGTGTCTCTGGCACACAAGCTAAACACCTTCTATGCTCGCTTCGAGGCTGTAGCCAGAAATGCATATAGTGCTAACAAAGCTAACGATGCTAACAATGCTAGACGCGCTAGTCGCTGCAGACAGGAAGACAAGGCCTACCTGGAGGAGATGATGAAACGCATTCATCATCTCTCAGCATAATGTGAGAGTGAGATGTTCAGGAGAGTGAACATGAATGGTTGGTCAGAGAGTTCATTTCTGGATCCACTGCAGTTTGCATACCGCCCGAACCACTCTACAGATGATGCCATCTCTCACATCTACCATACATCACTCACTCTCCTGGACACTAGAAAGGGGAATTATGTTAAAATGCTCTTTGTAAACTACAGCTCAGCATTTAACACTAGAATTTCAATCACACTCATCACCAAGCTGGAGCACCTGGGACTCAGGATTCCATGTGTCAGCGGATCTCCAACTTCCTAACTTGCAGACCACAGGCAGTAAAGATAGGCAGACATGTCTCATCCTCCCTCACCTTTAACACTGTGGCTCCCCAGGGTTGTGTTCTGAGCCACCTGCTGTACTTACAGTATTGTACACCTATGACTGCATAGCTACTACCAACTTCACCATGATCATTAAGTTTGCTGACAACACTGTCATGGTGGGCCTGATCTCTGACAACGATGAGACATCCTACCTGGAGAGGGACAACCTCCTCATGAACGTCAGCAAGATAAAGGAGATTAGTACTAAGCAGGAGAGGAACTACCAGACCCCCGTCATCAACGAGAGCCCAGTGGAGAGAGTGGACAGCTCCAGATACCTCGATGGTAACATCACCCAGGACCCGTCATGGACTTGTCACGGACCTGTCACATCAACACTGCGGTGAAAATGGCCCGGCAGCACCTCTACCAACTCAGACGCTTTAGAGACTTTAGACTGGCCTCTAAGCTGCTTAGGAACTTCTACGCCTGCACCATAGAGAGCATCCTGACCGGAAACATCAGAATCTGGTTTGGGAACAGCACCATGCAGGACAGGTGGTATGATCAGCTGAGTGCATGATCCGCACCAAGCTCCCTGACCTACACTCGATCTACAACAAGACCTTTAAGACAGGGATCTACCGCTCTCTGAAGGCCAACACAGAGAGACTGAGGAGCTCCTTCCTGTAGGCTATGTCACACAGCAACCGGAGGCGAATCAGAAGACTAGCAGTTAACCCGTGTAGCGTGGAGGATAAACCCAAACGCGGAAGCAGCGCGAGCAGGCAGGATAACCACGCGATTTATTATTAGAACTCTCTCATGCAGAGAGCAAAAGTTTACACAATTAAACCCGCGTTCTAACAACACACACTCAATCAGGAAAATGGCAGAAATTGGTGAGTACTCACGAAATTGGAGAGATAGCGTCGAAGACGGCATTGGAAAACTCGATGACTGAGCGATGTGCGGCGCCATTTTGTTTCCTTTTATACTTCCTGAATCGCGACCGCACTACTGCCGGGTC
This sequence comes from Clarias macrocephalus, assembly GCA_011419295.1. Lineage (NCBI taxonomy): Eukaryota > Metazoa > Chordata > Actinopteri > Siluriformes > Clariidae > Clarias > Clarias macrocephalus. Next base: position 27,166 of record JAAGKR010008456.1, read on the forward strand.
CTAGTGCCGGTTGCGGTGAGTGCGCATGACAGGCTATAAGGAATCTCAATTACAACACCACATACTGTAGGACTTAACACTCTGAGCTGCTTTCTCACTACCTTCCACATTGCTCATATGGCACAGCTGGCACATTTTGCACACCACAGAGCTGTAAACTTTGAACTGCAACCTTAAACACTATACTTCACATTCCACACATTATCTTGCCCATAACTGGACACGGTTCTACATTCCATTTCAACACTTTTACATCTTTTTATATTTCTATTTTATTCCACTGTTTTTATTCACTTTCTTTTTGAAATTTTAGGTCATATAAGCATTTCACTTCATATCACATTGTATATGACTGTGTATGTGATGAATAAAATTGGAATTTGAACTTTGGATCTACTGTATATGATATATATAAAAAAATACACAGTGTGATGTCTGACACTTCCTCTGTTGACACGCACCAGCAGGACCTTTGTATAAGCCTTTTTTTTCATCAGCTGATCAAAAAGTTTAAGGCTATAGCCCATACATACCCACAACAGCTAAACTTGTCAACAAAATGCCTCAGTAGTAAGTAGCGTCACCGTTCTTGTTGATAACTTCAAACACTCATTTCGACATGATTGATGCAACTGTTTCCAGGAGCCTGGTGGGAACATTGCTCCATGTGGTGAAGATGGCTTCACAAAGGGCATCCACAGTCTGGAACTGATGTGCATTTTTGTAAACTTACCTTTCTATCCATCCACAAACATTCTCAAGAGGATTTAGATCAGGGGAACACACAGGATGGTCCAGAAGTGCAATGTTATTGTCCTGAAAAATGTCCTTCGTCAGGCATTCGTTGTGAACTGCAGCACTGTCCTGTTGAAAGACACAGATGAGGACCCTCAGTCAAGAGGGATACCTACTGCCACATGTCCACATAGCCAACCACTGTTTGGTGCCCCTGCACAACCTAAGGCTCCCTTTTCCCATTGAAGAAAAAAGCCTCCACTGTGCTGTGTAGAAAACATCTCCAGTGGGATATCCTTGTCCTGCCAATATCGTTGGAAGCCATCAGAACAAATGCAGATAAATTTTTTTCTCGTCCACTTGCAGATGCCATCCTATGGTTACTGGGCGGTAGTCAGCATCAGTAAGGGCCTTAATTTGGGTCGAGAATCAACCTATTTCTTCACGGACAGCCCGTCAGATCCTCAGTGCAGGTGTTATTTTTTGTGTCTACCATTTAAGTTTTTGGTCCCATAACTCTTTAAGAAATCTCCAACCTCTGTAGCGGTTGGTGTGTTGCAAGAGCCCTTGCTTGTGCAGCTCAGCAATCCTGCCAAGTTCAAAAACAGGAAGCCTATTTGCTTTTGCAATCAGGAGACACTTTCATCCATCGGGATACATTTCCTTTGCTATAACAAACATTTAGAATGAACCGCAGCTGATTTACTTTTGGGCTGTAAACATGTCAGTTGTACCATTTTGACCACTGTCACACTTGTACCTGGAAAGCAGATAGGAAACCTTAGTTCATAGCATGAATTCTAGCCATCATGATATGTTTCTGCTCCTATAATGAACATACTTTGTGATAATGAGGAACCTCAACTAACTTGTAGGCTGTAAACATTTCAGTAATACCATTTTGACAGCTGTGGGCACATCTATACCTGAAAAGTGGAGGGGTAGCATTATCTGATGGCTAGAATCCATGCTATCAGGATGTGTTTCTGCTGCTATAATCAACATATTTAGAATGACAAAACTCATCTAATTCACTTTTGTAAAACAGGTGAGCAGTAACAGTTAGAACTACTACAGCTTACTTAGAACATGAACATGTGAACATACTTAGAATGATGAACCTTAAAGAGCCACAGTAACAGTCTGATAGGTGTGAGAATTTATTTACATAGAAATCAGAGGAGAAACTTAGAAGCATAAAACAAATCAGCAGCAACAGTCTGATAGGTGTGGAGACCACTTTACTTAGAAATATGAGGAAAAGAGTAACTGACACAATGCACGGACAGGTGACAATGTAAGAGACTTTCTGTGGTCGGGAAACATGTCATCAGTAACACTGGCAACAGATTTTGTCTGATATTTATTTTCATACATCTTTTCAGTAAACTGAAGCAAACCGATAATGTACCATTATGCCGCCCTTAGTCACAACACGAAGGCTGAGATTCTTTTTACAGATGTTTAATATACTCATTGACACTGTAGAACTAAATAATCAGGACAAATGTATAACAGCCATCTGTAACACATTTACTGTAATTACACAGGAAACATACATACAACATTAAACTCAGAAATGAACAAAAATATCTTTACATACCACTTTTGCCTGCTTGTCCGCTAAGAGAGGGGGTTTATCTTAAAGTTTCTTGGTTGGATGGCTTACATTCATCAAGAGAAAGTATGGGAAAAGAAATAAAACATGACCACAGTTCTTGTATTTTAATCAAACACAATAAATATAACTAAATATAAAAATCACAAATAACATTATAAAAGATGGTTCTTCGCATGAGTCTTCTAGTCCGAGTCGTCGCATTCTTTTGAAACCAATAAGAATGAACCTCTCGGACTAAAACACTCAGTGAGAAGAATTGCTCAATTCTGGTTCCTGTATACAGCATTGCACAGCATCTATGGGAGTCATGTGACTGTGTCTGAGTCATAGACACTGAGTCACTGTCGCAATTGTTTTCAAAGGTAAAGTCCAGGTTTATTTAGTTTATTAATTTCATTACTCTGCACTCATTCAAGTGTCATTAGAGAGATTTCTTGTTTATTTTCCCGCTAAAACAGTGTTTCCATTGTTTGCACGTGTGTGAAACTCAAATAAGAGAGAAGGAAGGGTTACTGTGTGAGACGAGAAGCGGAAGCGGGGACGGGCTCATTCCTCCTCTTCTCTTACTTTAGCTTCACACACATACACAAACACACACACAATGCCTGTTTGCACAAACGGAAACGCGTATCTGTCGGGATTTATTTTAACTTTTTTTTGAGGGGAAAAGTGCAGGTTAAGTTGTTTTATTTGTACTTTATATTTTGTATAAATTATTTTAATGTATTTCTTTTTTTGGGTGGTGGAACAAATAATTTGTGTTTCCATTATTTCTTATGGGAAAATTTGCTTTGATTTACAAGTGTTTTGAAGTATGAGCCCGCTTCCGGAAAAATTATGCTCGTAACCCAAGGTTTCACTGCGCGCATGCGCTACTCGTTTCTGTTTCCTATACATAACCTACAAAGGTTTGCGATGCTTTGCGCATGCGTGCCCAGTATAAACTAAACAAATATCTCGTTTTACCGAGTCACTTTAAAGACTTGTTCAAAAAGAACGAATTGTTCATTAACGACCCATCGCCAATAGTAGATATTATGTTTGTGTATTTTTAACGTCACGTTGGGGGATGATCTACTACGAAAAGGAAAAAACAGAGTTTAAGGAAGTTGTCTTTCCTATGTGAAATGTAGCATAAACTTGCCCCTGCTCCCTGACCTCTGGACACCGGATCAATACCTACAATACCTATAACCTGGACGGAATAATAATATGAAGATCATACTGTTAATTACGTGTTTTCTGTATGTTTCTGCAGGTAAGACTGGGTATTTTCATTGCTGTATGTCGGCGCTGATGCGAGCTATGCTAGGCTAACGGCTAGGCTAACGGTTAGGCTAACGATTAGGCTAAAGTTACGAGCTCTCCAAGTTTTTACCTGGTTAGTATATAGGAGTTACTATAAAATAATGTACGAGGAGTGTTTGTTGTAGGTTTTGTTTCCAGAAGATTACGACCTTTATTAGCAATTCATAACAGTCCATGGAGCAACTAACTCTCTCGTCTGTTTCCACCATTATATATTCTTCACCCCCTCAATAGTTTGTATGTGGCTTCACGGCTTCATGTCCTCCACCTACATCTGGGTCCCGTTAAGTTTAAAATTAAATTAAAAATCATCTTACTTTCCCTCCCTCTGGGGCTTATAAGCCGCATCTCAATTGCAGTGCAGATCCATACTTTAGTCTTCTTTACAGGATCTAGTGATTAAATTAAATCACTGAACTCATGTATCTG
>JAAGKR010008457.1:11896-31247 GCA_011419295.1 Clarias macrocephalus
CCGAGCTCTCTCAGAGGGGAGGGACGAGAGGTACTTAGTGCTCCCACATTAATCACGGCTCTACAGCCAATCAGGGGCGTCTGTGAGCTCACGCAAGCGGAAGGAGCGGATAGCGCGTGTTACTCATCATTACTCCGCCCCCAACGGTGCGTGAGCGAGCAGTTCGAAAAGAGGCGGTCGGATGGCATCACGTGGTTCGGAGGAAACACGTGATAGTCTTCGGCCTTCCCGGCTGAGTGGTAGTAGTAGTAACCTTAATGTGGAGCCCCCTAGTGACGGGGAGGAATTGGACAATTGGACAAGACTAAATTAGGGAGAAAATCTGGGGAAAAATCCCAGATTTGATGAATAAAGAAAGAAAAGTCCTTTTAAAGCCAAATGTAGAATCAGGGACAAGAATGAGAATCAACCTTAACTTTTAACATCAAAATTAAGTAAAATGTGTTAAACCTCCAGGGTCCGGGTTCGATTCCCTACCAGACTTGATTCCCGTCTCTGTGCGCATGGAGTTTGCATGTTCTCCCCGTGCTTGGTGGGTTTCCTCTCACAGCCCAAAGACATGCAGATTAAACTAATTGGTGTTCCCAAATTGCCCGTAGCGTGTGAATGAGTGTGTGTGTGTGTGTGTGTGTGTGTGTGTGTGTGTGTGTGTGTGTGTGTGTGTGTGTGTGTGTGTGTGCCCTGCGATGTATTGGCACCCTGTCCAGGGTGTACCTGCGTCGTGCCCTATGTCTTCTGGGATTGGCTCCAGGCCCCCCCGTGACCCTGAATACATGATGAATCAGTATAGATGATGAGTGAGTGTTAAGCCATAAAGCAGTTATTATCAGCCGCAAATAGCTGCTCCTTCACGTTAAGTCTGGTGAGTTTAATACAGGAAACAGGATGATTTGTAACACTCACAACGTCTTGCACTGACTCCAAGCCATTAGTGAAATTAAAGTTTTGATATTGCTTTAGCCAACCGAATGCATTTGCTTAATCTTCTATGTTGATGAATGTGACTTTTTTTATAGTGCTGATATTACACTGTGTATGCATTTACATCCAAGTGGAGTTGAAATACATAAAGTATTTTTTTATACTGTTCTTTCTAAACTTGACCCTTCAGTCATGTTGTATGTCAAAAAAAAAAAAAAAAAAAAAAACAACGTTCATGGATAATTTGATTTTAACAAGACAGCACAAGCTTGGAGAGGGTGTTCAGCAAGGTTTAAAAAAAACATCTTAGGCGTACAAGCTCATTTCTGAAATTTTTGCAAAGAAGGAAAATGTAATGTAATGAATTGTTGTAAAGATGCTGCATAAGATGATGGATAAGACAGAATAAACAATCATTGACAAATCTGTGAATGTGCATGTGGTTTATTATAGACCAGGCTCAGGCGTGTTGTGAGACGGGAGGTCGCAGTGTGCTTGGTGTGGGTGGTTTTGTCTTGTGAGGAGCCAGTGTGTCAACATTATGTGTCAAGTGCCAGGAGCAAGTGTTAGCAACAACAAGTGTGAGCAAACATCAGAAGATATTCCCTAAAGATGACCACATCGCCCGCTCACACTGAATATATCTAGTAAAAGAGGACCTATGATGCAAAATTCACTTTTTTCTCATTTGCAGACATTCACATGAGTCTCCTGTCTGCATGAACACCGTCCTGGCCAGGGCTTGAACAGCAGGTGGAGAACAACATGTTACATTACCGGCTAGCTGTCGGTTTCACTCTCCCACATCTTCCCAGCCACATAAAGCCGATTTTCCAGTCCAGCCTTCCTTATAAACTCCTCATGCTTCCTCTTCCTCCTTATAAACTCCTCATGCTTCCCCCTCTGATCTTGTCTTGTCTTGGTCTGTGCCACAAACTCCTCGTCTCCTTTTAACCGGCACTTCCACACACTCTATGTTCTCTACATGTTTCCTCTCAGTACCGCTATGTGTCTTTGCTTGGAGACCAGTCCAGTCTTCCTTAAAATAGACACTATATTGGCAAAAGTATTTCCTCGTCTACCTTTACATGAATATGAACTTGAGTAACATCCAATTCCTAAACCATAGGGTTTAATATGACGTTGGTCCACCCATTGCAGCTATAACAGCTTTATCTCTTCTGGAAATGTGTTGTGTGTTTTGATCATTCTTCAAGAAGCACATTTGTGACGTCAGACGCTGATGTTGGATGAGAAGGCCTGGCTCGCAGTCTCCGAGCTAATTCATCCCAAAGGCGTTCTATTGGGTTGAGGTCAGGACAAAATTCGCACACGCTCAACCATGTCTTTATGGACCTTGCTTTGTGCACTGGTGCACAGTCATGTTGGTGCCCAGTGATGTTGGGGCCGTCCCCAAACTGTTCCCACAAAGTTGGGAGCATGAAATTGTCCAAAATGTCTTGGATGCTTAAAAGTTCCTTTCACTGGAAGCAAGCGGACGAGCTCATGTCCTGAAAAAACAACCCCAAACCAGTTCCAACATGACAGCGCACCAGTGCACAGTTAATGCACAGTTTAAATCAATTCAAAATTGCTTTTCAATTTCAATTATTGCTTTTTGCCCAACAGTCATTGTTAACACATATACCATTAAAATCCCAGGGTTACCTCAGTGCTTTGCATGAGAGATGGTTTTTGGTAAAAGCAAAAAATCTGTAGTGTCCTTAACCATGTCAAATTCATGTTGCAATTCATGTTGCAATTTTGCATTTTAGAATAATACACTTTTTCAGGTTTATGAAATCTAAATTGGCCAAGTTTCATCTGAATGACATTGAAAGATTGTATTAAAAAAAGACACTACATAAACACTCAGTCATCATCTATACTGTACCACTTAATCTTGTATTCAGGGTCACAGGAACCTTGAGTTTATCCCAGGAGACTTAGGGCACAAGGTGGGGTACACCCTGGACAGAGTGCCAATCCATCACAGGGCACACACACACACACAATGGGAAATTTGGGAATACCAATTGACCTAACCTACATTTCTTTAGGAGGAAACCCACCAAGCACACAGAGACAGGAATCGAACCTGGCCGGGAATCGAACCCGAACCCTGGCGGTGCAAAGCGACAGTGCTAACCACTACACCACCGTGGTGCCGTCCAAGTTTCACCTGAATGACAATTAAGATCAGTGAAAATTTTGAATTCAAAAAAGTTACAGGCACTACATAAACACTGCATAAAATTGTATTTAGCAAATGTGTTTCTTTTTATCTGATAAAAATATAAACGTGTGTGCATATTTACAAATACCAAAGCATGGCTCGGAAGATAAGAAGCATTAAGCATGATAATAAACAATAAATAAAAATACATTTTATTATATAAAAAAATGACGTTATATGATCCTATCTAAAAAAAAAATCCCTTGTTCATGTACAGCAGGTGACACGTTGTTATAGCACCAATACCATGTCCATTCAACGGTCACTTTGTTGTTGTTGTTGTTGAGCTGAACATGTCCATCTCAGAGACAAAATCAGGCATGAAAGTCCAGGTTTGCGTGATGAAATCTCAGGTCCATCACACACACACACACACACACACACACACACCTGGCAGAAACCAAATCATGAATCGAGATGTTCACGCGTAAAAGGGAGGAGCAAAGGGTCGGCTTCGGCGAATCACACACACTCTCACACACACACACACACACACACAGAGACAGGAGGAGTTTAGATGTAGAGATAGAGGAGAGGAGAGGTAAGTTCCTGACGCACGCGGACCGCGCGCGCGCCGCTGTGTATGGACTTTCCCGCCAGCCGAGCCGAGCCATGGCTAAGATCCGGGTCTCGTATGAGTACTCGGAGGCGGAGGACCGCAGTATCCGGCTCGGCCTGTTCCTGATCGCCTGCGGCGTGCTGTCGCTCTTCATCCTGTGCCTGTGCTGGCTGAGTCCCGCGCTGCAGAGTCTGCGCAGCCGCCCGGCCAACTGCACGGTGCTGAGCGTGCGCCGCCTGGACGAGCGCTTCGAGTGCGTGTTCACGTGCGGGGCGGACTGTCGCGGCACGTCGCTCTACCCCTGCCTGCAGATCTTCGTCAACAACTCGGCGTCCGGAGCCGCCGCGCTGCTGCACTACGACGAGCAACAGCTGCTGCTCAACCCCAAGGTAACGCCGAGACCGCTGTGTGTTCCCGAACCTGCTGCTGGGACAGTTACCCCGGTCCTGTCCCCCCCCTGTCCCCCCCCTGTCCCCTCCTGTCCCGTCCTGAACATCTGCTCCAAACGCACAACTCATCAGCTAACTAACACTGCATGCTGATTAAAGTCACAGCTGGGAGTGTGTTCTCCAGGAGCAAACCATTAAAACCATTAAAACCATTTCACACTTTTATACAGATTTACACACCTGGCGTAACACAGTCACAGTTGCTTCAACTAACTAACCAACCATTATTTCTGAAGTCGAAGTGACTGTATTGTATTCGAGCAGGTGGTTCTCCAGGATCAGGGCTGAGAACCTGTAAAACAGTCAAGTCCAGCCTTCCCATCCTGCACATTTACACTGCTCTCCTTTCTACTAATCTAACCAACCCGGTGGCACGTGGTTAAGTAGCCTTAGTAGTCACGGTCACCTTGCACCTCCAGGGTCTGGGTTCGAATCAACAATGAATGAGTTAAACTGTTAAAGCAAAGGGCTCTCCAGGACCAGGATTAGGAACCTGCCATCTGATCTGCCTGAAACCATTAAACAATTTTGATAGATAGATACGATCTAACATATGAACATAACAGACAGTAAACATGTAGTTGCAATTGTAGATCATCAATCATGTACAGTATAATTAAACAAATTTACAAAGTCAAAATGAGTGTAACCGGTTCCACAGGATCAGGGCTGAGAACCTGTTTAACGGTAGTGTCCAGCTGGCCAGTCCTGCACATCTACACTGCTCTCCTTTCTACCACTCTGACACGCTGGATTACTAGTCAGCACTGTCGCCTTGCACCTCCAGGGTCTGGGTTTGATACACTCACTTCGGGTTGTTAGTTGATTAGTTAGTTGAATCAACGATGAATGTGTTGAGCAGGGAATGTGTTCTCCAGGATCAGGATTAGGAACCTGCCATCCCATCTGCCTGAAAGCATTGAGACCATTTCACACTAGTATACAAATTTCCAAACCTAGTTTAGAATAATCATAGGTGATTCAACTAACTAACTAACTAACTAACTAACTAACTAACTAACTAACTAACTAACTAACTAACTAATAACTCTATTTGAGTCAAAGTGAGTGTATCAGAGAAGGGGGTGTTTTCTCCATCATCACGGCTGAGAACCTGTAAAACACTAATGTCCAGCTTTTTAATCCTGCACATTTACACTGCTTTCCATTCTGCTAATCTAACCAACGAGTGGCACGAGTAGTTAGCACTGTCGTCTTGCACCTCCAGGGTCCGGGTTTGATTCCCGCCTCGGGCATCTGTGTGTGTGTGTGTGTGTGTGTGTGTGTGTGTGTGTGTGTGTGTGTGTGTGTGGAGTGTGCATGTTCTCCTCGTGCTTGGTGGGTTTCCTGCAGGTGCTCCAGGTTCTCCCACAGACCAAAGACATGCAGGTTAAGTTAACTCACATTCCCAACTTGCCTGTAGTGTGTGAGTGTGTGTGTGTGTCTTGCAGAGTGTATCCCGCCCCATGTCCTAAATCTCCTGGGATAGGCTCCATGCCACCACAACCCTAAATACAAGATAATATATGATGATTGAGCGAGTAAGTAATCTTAAAAAAAAAAAAACAAGACTAAATAATCAGCTAACTAACCATCCCCCGTAGGGAAAACACTTAAACTATAGCTACGTTTACACTGTCAGTTAAATGTGACCCAATTCCGATTTTTTGCTCATATGTGACACATATCGGATATGTCCGTGTAAACAGGAAAAAAACGCATGCATTCCGATATTTCGAGATCGGTTTCAGGCCAGCTTTATATTGGGAAATAAATCAGATATAAATCAGATATGTGCTAATATGATTGTCGTGTGAACAGACAGATCGGATTTTCTGAGACATCGCGTTCTGTACGTCATTAAAACTGCGACTTCTTTGCGGTTTAATGACGTAATCAGGCACACCGAGGCGCTGCTCATCCCAAACAGCACCTTTTGCGAGCCACCAGAGAGCGACCCGACACGTCCCGCACCCAGACATTCCTCTGAATGGTTGAGGACACAATAAATGAAGCATATGCGCAGGCTGCAATGATGCCCTTCTTCTCTGTTTCGCGAACTTTGCATATATCACAGACCTAGCATCAAGCATATTTGGTGCATCTTGGCTAGTGTGTGGTGCAAGAACCTTCCTTTAAGTGTGCGCGATGTTTCAGACGGTATGGCAAGTGTAAACACTTGAATCGGATATGGGTCAGAGTTGAAAGAACGTGTAAACAGACGGTCAGAAAAATCAGATATAGGCAACAAATCAGAACTGGGCATCGAGACCTGCAGTGTAAACGGGGCTTATGATGAAGTTTTGTGTTCCAGTATATGATGTCCAAAGTCAGGAGAAAATGAAAGCAATGTAACATTCTGTTAACTGTTCACTCTTACATATTCCTCATTTCCACAGCATCTGTATCACTGTTTATTTATTTATGTTTATTTTTAATACAGATTTTGCTTAACATATTCCTGTTGGTTCTTAACCTCTCAGACATGCTGTTATTCTCTGAACACAACAGCTTAGATTAAATAAATTTTCATTAACCACTCATGACTGATCAGACTGGACAGTCTATCACAGGACAAACTCGCACATACTGTACACACACACACATACTGTACACACACACACACACACACACACATATACTGTACATCCAGCACAAACTCATTTACACGCAAAAGGAACTTTATAACTTTAAAGGAAAGTCACACACTCTACAGTAAGACTTCACTCAGTCACTCTGATTAGCATTGATTACAGCACACAGTGTGGTGTTCAGTCCATGCTTCCAGCACCACTCTTTCACACTGTGAGTCACACTGGAATACTCCTGTACTATTAAGGAAGAAAAACCCCATACTGTAGATGTGATGTACTGGTCATTCAGTACATTCAGGTCGTCAGCTGACTTCATTTTATTGCTGCATAACGTTGCTGAGCCCAAACCTGAGCAACTGAGTCAACTCCAGATCATAACGCTGTCTCCGGAGGCTTGTACAGTGGACACTATGCATTATGGGTGCATCACTTCATGTGCTTCACTTCTTACCCTGATGACCCATTGCTCCAAGTCCAATCTTTATGCTTTATAATTTCCCCAAATTGCAAAAAAGTGTTTTTTTTCCCCCCTGATTAGTCTTACTAACAAGTGATTTCCTAATGGTTTAGTCCCAAATTTGTTCTCAGTTCTCATCACATTGTGTGTGTGTGTGTGTGTGTGTGTGTGTGTGTGTGTGTGTGTGTGTGTGTGTGTGTGTGTATGGCAATGCTCTTAATTTGACTATCAAACAAAGCTCTGGTTTTTACTGTTGGTTTCTCGTGCAACTTCATCAAGTGTTCAAGTGATCTCATTCATGATTTTTTTCCTCACCACAAAGTTGACTGTTCAGCGCTATCCATCTGATACTGCTGAAGTGCTCTTAACCCAGTTCCACTCATTTCATATCTACTTAGTTGTTTTCTTTGCTTGATGCATCCCAATAATTTGTCCCTTCTGCACTGTTGAATTTATTTCGGCCAGGCAGCGTAGCATAGAGACTGCAGGTGTCGGCACGGTCAGTCAACATTGGGTTTTCAGCTTCAGCTACAAGGGTGTTCCTGAGATCAGGTCCTGATGGTGGAATGTCAAGGAGGTGTTTAGGGAGGGTGGAGCTCAGGGCTCTCGAGTTCTTCCACTCCAACCTTAACACACTGTGTCTTTATGGAGCTCGTGCAGAGTTTATGTGGACGAGCATCATCATGCTGGAGGAGGTCTGGGTCTCTTATTTCCAGTCAAGGTGGAAAAAAATTGTAACCGTACAGAATACACGGACCTTCTATAGAATTATGTGTTTTTTTAATTTATTTATTATTTTTGCTTATAATTGTGCCCACAGTAGTTACACTGTACTAGTACATTATCCTTAAGTAATACAATGTCCTCTAAGCTCTCTAAGCCCTCAGAATGCAAGTTAGAAGGAAAATCTATTTACATTTTACCAATTTGCTGTTAAAATCAAGTGAAATACAAGTCAAACCCCGGAGCCAGCACTTGCATGCGGGTGAAAACATTCATCAAATTATTGATTCAATTTTAGTTTACTGAAGCCAAGTGGAAAAAGTAAATCGATACTGTTAATGAATTGCTCGTCTTTGGTATCACATTAGGCTTTAATGCCATGAAGAAACACTGACTTAAAAAGTAAACTTTGTGAAAATGAATAATTCAAACTGTAATGGCTTTTAGTCTTTGAGGCAAAACCCCATAAAGTGCAGTTTGTTCCAACGTCCAGTTTCATTGTACAAGTGCACTGGATAATGTGAATTACTTGCGTAACTGTAAGTTCATTAAAACAACTGTGTGTGTAATATATATACCGTATTATTACTATAAATGATCGTTCCCGAGAGTATTTTTCACTGAGTCTGAACGCCCACGCCTCAGATGTAAATGTAGATCTAGATCTCTTTAAACCCAGAAGCTTAAATCAGAATCAGATTTTGAAAAAAAAATCATTTAGGTCAATGTCTATGATCGTGGATTAAAGGATCAGATGTGATTTCTAAAGCCGTTCCTCACATGTACAGTACGAGAGGATAATCCTGGGAATACATGCTGATGAACTGAAATACACCTCAGAACCTCAGAACCTCAGGCTCGAAGTGAAAAGGGAGATTTTTTTTTTAAAGGAAAAGTGAACGTCATGCCAGAATATGATGCAAGTCCAGTTTTTGGCAAGGTGAGATTATTATTATTATTATTATTATTATTATTATTATTATTAATTTTTTTTCATTACGTATATTTGTATATTATATGCACATTTTTATTTCTGCTTAAACTTTGACACAGCTTCTTCCCTCTTCTGTAGTCATGCCACATGGACATATTAGTGCCATGGTAACGCTGTAGGACTTTAGCTTCAGCTTCACTAAGCCTCACCTGGTTTCCATGGCAACATTGCAGGGAACTCCTTAGTATTTGTATGGAGGCACGAAAGAATAATATATGTATTATTAATTTTTTTCCTTTATATTAATGCAAGACTTTCTCTTGCATTAATCACAGTTTTTTACGATGATCTCGCTATCACAATAGTTTAAGCTTAAAACATCTAAGCTGTCTAAACAGATCAAAAGCAGTTTGTAAAATTAGCTTGTTCAGTTCTCTTTCACTTACACCTTCACTTATCACTGGACCTTCATCCGAGCCCGCTGGACTAATGCCACATTAACGGTTACCTGTTTATTAAAAGTTTACAGCAGTACGTATGTGCTTACTCTGATCATCATCATCATCCACATGAAGTCTGTCTCTCAAGTCATTTGTGGCATTTAAACATGAGCCTCATCATCGTCTCTTAGTTCAGCATCTATCTATCCATCGCATTTATCTTGTACACTGGTGCAAGATATACGTCCTTAAAGGAAAAGCTGATGCTGAAGAAAGATGCTGATATTTGAACTCGACAGCTGAACAGATGCAGCACCCCCCCCCCCCCCGCTCCCCCCCCATCCCCCTTCAGGAGATCCACCCCCAGATGTAAAGAAATTTAAGTTCAATTCACTCACTTATCGTTTAATCCTGTATACATTGACGTGGGGGATCTGGAGCCTTTCCCAGGAGACTTGGGGTACGAGACGGGGTACATCCGGGACGGGGTGACAATCCATCACACGACACACACACACAGACCCAAGAAAAGGTGCACCAAGCAGACTGAGAACCTGCAACCTCCATGCGCACAGAGGCGGGAATCGAATGCTAACCACTGCACCCAATTTATTCTCCAATTTATTTATTTTTTTATCTTTTAACAGTGCTCATTGTCGCACAGTAGCTTCACAGAAGCAAAAAGAAAATGAAGGAAATCAGTATGAAATGTGTAAAACTCATAATTATCAGATTATCCAGGATAAGCAAGAAAAAACTCCCAGAGATGGCAATAAGAAGAAACCTTGAGAGGAACCGGACTCAACAGGGAACCCATCCTCATGTGGGTTAAAGCACAGGATAGCAGGGATTCATCTGCAGTCAGTATAACAGGAGAGGTTTTAAGTACTGTAAATACAGAGTCTACTTTCACTATTGGAGGCTCAGGTAAAAAAAACTGATAGTAATAATTTCAGCCCAAGTGGACCGCGAGGATATTTGACAAAAAGCGCATTGGATTAGAAATGCTGATTACGGTACGGTGCAAAAGTGCCAGAGAGTCGTACTTCCAAAGCGCCAGACTGCTTGTATTTTAATGTAGTCTAGAAGAATACTGTAGCTCTCCACGCTTCATAAAGGACTTTTTGTCTCCAATTCTCAGTCCAGTCCCTGTACCTAAGCGGTCACTCTCACTCACTCATCTTCTATACCGCGTTATCCTGTATACAGGGTCCCAGTTGGCCTAATACGTATCCCAGGAGACTTGGGGTATGAGACGGGGTACAGCCTGGACAGGGTGCTTGTGCATCACCGGGATCCATCCATCATTCACACACTACGGGCAATTAACCTAATCTGCATGTCTTTGGATTGTGGGAGAAAACCAGAGTACCTGGAGAAAACCCCCAAGCACAGGGAGAACATGCAAACTCCATGCACACAGACCCGAAGCGGGAATCGAACCAGTGTTATCCATTAAGCCTCTGTGCGGCCCTTCATATGTGTGTTTTTTGTTTTTTAAGCCACTCAATGACCTGTCAATCATTTAAGCACAAAAAGCATCTAACTTAAGGCAGAAACCAGTGAGAAACAGATGCAGATGATGACAGATGATCAGGTTTGTATACTGGTGATGTTGAATGCTGAGTGGTTGGAACAGACGAGGGGGGAAATAAGGGTCACTGGTGAGGTTGTTACATGAACAGTAATTTAGGCATTTTGCAGTGGTCATTGTATGATCATTTCTCTATGGCATGTGTCTATTTAACACATGAAAGCACAAGTCAGACACACGTGATCTTCTCAGGTAGCCTGGGCAGAATTACAGATAAACGTTTACAAGGTGATTTTAATGAAATACATTCAAAGTATTTTCAAGCAATAGAAAATAAATATAAAAGCAAAGATTTTTTTTGGTTGTTGACATTTTTGGGCAGTTTGCCAAGATTCATCCATTAGACGTCTGACTAGTTTAAAGAAAACGGCCCACACATATTAAAATAAGATTAAAAGTAGATATTTTTAAATTTCTTCTTCTTTTTGTATTCATGTTTATGTAGGATGAAATGTAAATTTAAAAAGTTAGTAGCTGAAAATTAAATGTTCATACACCACAGTGTTTTTCAGCCCCGTTGCTCAGAAGTCATCGCACTCCGATCTCGGGCATGTATAAAGGTTTAAAGTTTTCCGATGGCTTTCCGACTGAGCCGACTGTGGTGCTTGGACCCTTTTCAACCTTTTCCGTCTCAGGTTGTTATTTCTGTCTGATTGTTGCTGTTTTTTTCTGTATTCCGATGCATCTTCTCTCTCCACCTAAAGCCTCGCTGATCCCAAACAATCGCGGTGCGGCTTGTAACTATATTAATCTCCAAATCCCTGAAAATGACTCGCACCGATCAGCCATAGCATTATCAGCACTGCCAGGTAAATTGAATAACATTGATTATTTATTATATACCAATAAACTGGTGACAGGATCACAGACACCCACGTCTCATTTATACCTGCGGGGACCAAAGGACAAGTACGTCCGTTTCCATCCCCATTAAAAAAAAAAAATCCATGTGCCTTTTATAAATTGATTTACAGCCAGAGTGCAGATAATTCTTGACTCACCCTAGTAGAAACCAGAGAAATAACTTCTAAGGTTGATGTACTGAAGAGATCCTATAATACAGTAAGTAATCGGATGTCCATGTTTGGGAAAAGACGGCACAAGATAAAACCTGAAATACGTCTGACATTAATGTAGGATTGAGGCTGAAAGCTTCAGCTCATCATGCGCAGTGTGTTCGGGACCGGCTGCTTAATGCTGTCTGTGTGAGGTAAAGCACGAGCCGTGTTTTAAAAGCCCTTCTGTGAAATGGTGCAAATGGTCAACCATGCAGAGTTCTCTAAAGAGGAAACGCAAGTTCCAAATTAAAAGTGGTAATAATAAATTCAGTTCCAGTTAAACAAAGCCTCTCTCTCGTCATATGGAGTAAATGGTGTGGAGTGCATTAGCACGGCCATTAGAGCCGCAGTTTATTGTTCTCTGATGAAAACACAGGATTAGCTGCTTCATAATACTGTAAGTGATGATGGTGCACTGTGGCACAGCGGGTAGCGTTTCCGCCTCACAGTTTACGACTCGATCTTGAGCTCGGGTTACCGTCGGCGCGTGGAAGTGTGTGAATCGTGCTCTGTGATGGACGATGGACTGACACGCCAGGGTGTGTCCCTTTCTCACGCCAGCTGTTCCCAGGATTCGGGATCAGAATGTGAATGAAGATGAATAATAAGCATGAGCACTCATGAGCTCACAGACACCACCACTGCTCGGTGTCGCCCCAATCAACCAGGGAGTGTGTAAACACCTTTCCCACCAGCCAGCCACGACTGATTATGTTCTCGTAGACTCGCAGGCGTGATATTTCATAAACATTTCTGTCTTTGGAAACCTTTTTTTGGACAAACTGAATCGGAGCGGTTCTTCATAAGCCGTGATTGGATTTTTACAGTAGTTTACTTCGTTACCCCTGGGGTGAGTGGGCGAGTAGTTCAAGGTCTCAATCATCACACAGTACTTCAACCCCCTCCACCATCCCAGTGTTATTACATCTGATCCACTCGTAGCATCGGCACACACACACTTACAGTAGTCAGAAGTATCCTCTTCATGTCCAGGCTCCCCAGGTCAAGATGCACGCTCTCACCTCGACATATTCCCAGGGGGCCATGCTTTCCAGAGCGACTTACACAAGTGCTTTAAAGCTTCCGTCATCACCAGGTTACTACCCATGAGTACCAAACATTGTTGGGAATTTCCCCATAAATGATTAAGAAACAATTAGGTCTTTAGTCATCTGGAAGAAGTTCATTCCATCACCTACTGTAGGAGTCGGGACAGAAAACTGACTAACCGGACCAGTGTTAGGATTAGAGGGAACGTGGTGCAGTGCAGGGTGTGATAGGTGTTGGTGCATCGCTCCGCTTAGATGTGCTGGCCATTTCCACTTTCACTATTTAATGATCTCTGCCAAAAGATTTGATCACAGCCTTCTTGTGCTTAGCAGGGTTAGTCCGCTGAGACGCTTGTTTAAAAAGTTTGCTCTTTTTTTCTCAAAGCATGAGGATCTTGGATCTTTCCGGTGGTTTAAAACATAGTAAGGTCTCCTACATCCCGCCCCCTCTACAACCCCCCTGCTTGCCCCCTACATCCCGACTCGCTCACTACGTTCTTCTGATCCTGGGTTTTCGCTGTCCCTGGGAACCACCTCTATTCAATGGGGGGCAGATCATCTAGTGTTATTGCACCACACTCTCTCCGTTCTGTTAATAACATCTCAGTGTTTAAATCTTTACTCGAAACTCACTTGTTTCCTGAATGTTACACCTTCGATCTGTTAAACTGAACCCCTTTGGTTTAAACCACTTGTCCTCTGCCTGTCTGTCTCTTAGGTTTTTTTTCCTCAACTCAGTGTCTGTTTGTACTATCTCTTTTTGTTATAAAGAAAAGTTATTATTATTATTATTATTATTATTATTATTATTATTATTATTATTATTAAAGGCCTTGATGATGTCTTCTTCAGCATCCATTTTTGGTTAACTTGCTTTCAAGATATATCAGTTTTTCTAGAGACGGCACATTGGATTACTCATTAGCACTTTTGCATTGCACTTACTAAGTTTGATTCCCACCTCATCTGGGATCTGTGTGTATGGAGTTTGCATGTTCTTCCCATGTTTGGTGGGTTTCCTCTGGGTTCTCCCGTTTCCTTCCACAGTCCAAAGACATACAGATTAGGCTAACTGGCGTTCCCAAATTGCCCGTAGCGTGTGAATGAGCGCGTAAATGTGTGTATGTGTCCTGGGATGGATTGGCACCCCATCCAGGATGTAAGTCTCCTGGGATAGGCTCCAGGCCCCTCGCCACCCTCTATACAGGATAAGCAGCATAGATGATGAGCCAGTAAGTGAGAAAATTCTTCGATACCTTCGATGTCCTTCCCACTGATGCTGCTTGCCCTGTCTCTGTATCACAACATGCAACATTCTGAGGCCTGTATACAATTCTTCCATTGGTGTTTTTTTTTTTTTTTTTTTTTGTTAAACCGTTTTTGACTACACAGATTTACGATGAACTTCATACCTATCGTGTTACTATCCTTGCAACTGGGCATTTGAAATTTTCTTCAGGATCAATAAAGTATGTATGTATGTATCTATCTATCTATCTATCTGTCTTATGTAAAACATTGATGGTTGCTGGCTATTTGGTGCACACTTCAGGAGAGTAAGGATGATGATGATGATGATGATGATGATGATGATGATGATGATGATGATGATCGTAGCAAGAGACAGCGAGAATCTTATCCGCTCTTTTTCTTTGGCGAAAGATCGATTACATGGATGATGGAAACAGACGTTCGCGGTCTCGGCGTGCGACTGCGGGTGTGTGTATGAACCCATCATGGGAGCACTGACCTTTCAGAATGTGAGGTAATGAGCGCTCGGGTCTCTGTAAGCAGCGGTGGCTAATGACTTGATTAAACCACCTGTGGGATGTGACTGACATGACATTATCACGGTGCGGTGCGGTGCGGTAATGACGGCCCAGCTCTATTAATAAATGGGCAGGTAGATGCAGCGCTCGCTGTTCTGTGCTTGTGCCTGGAAGGCTGTGATTTCAAAACCTGCACGGTCCCTTCTAACAGGATCATAACCCTTAATCTTATTTTAAATGTTACTTTTCATGTCTCAAAGTTGTAATATGGTAACTATGGTTGCTTGAGAAGGAAATTTCATCTCTGCGTCACTAACCTGGTTAAACAACTTCAGGTCGTGTCATATGAAAACATCTGCTACTGTATATAGAACAACTAGATCAGGCTTCTGAAATTAAGATTTGCTTTCATTTTTCTATCTAATGAAGTACATGAACGATTTGTTTCAATACATTTATATTTGGTAGAAATATGGACTTTTTTTTAACGTCTAGTTACTTTTCACCCACCCTGTTGTTTAGCTGTTTATCCGGATGCTGATCCGATAAGATACATCGTCTGGACATTGCGAATTCGAATCCCAAGTGATGCCACAGCCACCTGTAGCCGGGAGTCCAGTCACAGCAACACTAGCCGATTTGTGGGTGAGCTCACTCAAGCAGAACAGGCTTTCATGCTTAACCTGAGTCTCTGCTCCGTTCTCAGCCAGAGACTCAGTGGATGAAAGCTTGAAGTATTTCATCAGGAACAGAAGTAAAAAAAAAAAAAAAAAAGCAAGAGAGAAATGTGTTTTATGTGTTTAAATACACAGCTAACCTGTCGTACAGCTAATTAAATGTTTACAGCACCGTCTCATTTCATTGAAAATGTCTTTCCATCACGCCTGATTGTTCCACTTGGGGTGTTTAATCTATGATTTCCTAATACTAATGAAAAAGTGGGTGCTTTGGTGACTCAGGTGGGTGAGGCTCTTTGAGCGTCAGGGGTTCGAGCCCTGCCTCCGATGTTGGGTCCTTCGGTTGTCTTGGGCAAGAACCTTATCAATACATCCCATACAACCCAAATTTGGATGGTTGTGACAGGGAGGGTGTAGAACCTTGTGCCAGATTTACGGCGTCCGAAGAAAAAACATAAAAAGAAACAAACAAACAACCAAAAAAAAACTAAAGTAACTAAACCTATTGGTTTTTTTGTTTGTTTGTTACTTAACTAACATGAAATTAGTGCACAGTACCAGTCAACGGTTTGTACACAAGTTTGGATTTATTTTCTACATTCTAGAACAATACTGGATTTTTTTGTTTCAATCATGAAATAACACATACTGTGTGGCATTAGGTGAATAAGTAACAATACAACGGTCATTTGTCATTTTAAGACATGAAGGTCAGCTGAAGGTCATCTGGAACACTTCTCCATCAAGAACAGTATTTTCAAGTGCATTTGCAAAACACATCAAGCTCCATGATGAAACTGTCTCTCATGAAGACCTTCCCAGGAAAGCAACTAAAACTGGACTGAAAGTGGCTCCCATTGGGACACATGGTGCCATGTATGTCTTTACTAAATCTTGCACAAAATGCAAAAAAAGAAAGAAAAAAAAAACACACAAAAAAATGGGTAAAGTTGCTTCGCTTGGCTTTCCACTAATGCAAACGAGTTTTCGACGTCTCCCGGATGTACTGTACGTGCAACTTCTCAAGCCGGCATCCAGTCCGACTTGGTTTGTTCACTCGTATCCCAAAAAGCCTTTGTACTGTATGCCGAGGCAAATCTCTTGCCAAATTGGATGAAATATTTTTGCCTGAAAATGATGAAAATTGGCTGCTTTGCTTTTACATCAGCTTAGAAGAGAAAACGGAGGACGATTTTAACCAGGTCAACTATTATAGTAACATTTATAGTATATGTTATAACTGTTGATAATGAGCAGACAATATAATGTACTGTGTGTGTGTTTTTTTTCTTTTCTTCTTTCCAAACATTGTGAGTAGGATGAACGATAAAAATGTCAGCCGTATGAACGTTAACAGAAACGTGCTGGATTAAAATATGTACATTTATTATGCGTTCCTGCAAAAAAAATGTTATAATATTGTTATGAGGTCTCACATACGCACCTTGAACCTGAATATGTGGAAATCCTTAATGTACTGTACATGATAAACTCATTTACTGTGAGATCACCAGCAAGTCTACCACTCATACTCAGTGTGAAATTCCCAGTTTCTGTATTCATGATTCTCCGATCATGATTTAATGAACACTATCCGTTATCTTTAATGCATGGCTTCGGTGCGGTTTTAGCTTTTCTCGTAGTTAAACCTCTGCATGACGACTGACCAGAGCTGTTTATTGACTGATAATCTCTCCTTCTGTCACACCTTTCTGAATAACTCCATTTTGATTCACAAGGCATCTCACACACACACACACACACACACACACACACACACACACACACCCCAACGTGCACCTCTCTGTGTGTGCTTTTTCCGTGGCACTCCTTCTCTTGTCTCTATGGTTACGAGGTCACGCAGAAGCGGCACGCTTTAATTGAGTGTTGAAGTAGCATGCTGCTCAGGCCAGTCATGTTCTATTTTTACATGGGATGAGTCGTGCTTCAGGAGGATCCCTCGCTAACCCTGCCAGCAAACACGGCCGTGCTGTGCACACACGCTCCTCAGAACGGCTAAGCTGGCTCGGTGGGATCGATCCCTGCGTTTCTCGGACTATAACCGGGTCCTGGATCAGGTCTAGTGGACACTTGTGAGATCATATGCATACCATTAGGCGTGATGCGGGATACCCCCTGGACAGGCTGCCAATCCATTGCAGGACACGTAAACATAAACACTGTGTCCTATTTGGAAATGCCAATTAGTTTACTTTGGACTGCCGGAGGAAACCGGAGCACCCCGAAGAAACCCGCCAAGCACAGGGAGATCATGCAAACTCCTCACACACAGACCCTGAGGCGGGAATCGAACCCTCACCTTATGAGTTATTAACTGCTGCATAATTGAAATAGCACTAAAGATTCTGTATGATTAATTTCGTGTATAGTGAACTTGCCCAGACATTCACGGCTTTCATCTCTTTACCAGCACAGATAAGATGAAAGCGGATGAAGATATTGTATTCCTTCTCTCCAAAGTCTAAAATAAAGATCTTTTTTGAAGATACGAGTCAATGTATTTTTGTCTGTTTTAACCCAGCAGACACTGTGTTCCAATTCCAAATCACCCAGCATGAGGTTTAAACCCCTGTGGTTTAAACCGATCACTGTTTCCTGATCAGAACCCAGGAACGAAGCGTAGTCCCTGCTCATTTTTTATTTGATCACAGGTTGATTGGCATTATCAGCGTCGAGCAGATAACCTTATATAGAGTGACTTTGTAAAGTAATGACACCCCGATCCGAATGCTTTGCGATGATCGTTTCAGACTCTGGATTCGAACCATCGCAGCAGGAACCCCAACGATGCATGACGTTGTCATATAGGTGTAATTAGGTGTTGACGCCGTCCTTCCGAAACACGACATTGGGACAAGTTTGGATAACTTTGAAAGTAAGAATGAGTTTGATAAAGTGACATTGGAATAATTATCTTTGAATAAATATCATCCATTAGTTACAGCATTTACGCCGCTCTGTTCACACAACATTACCTCGGCGCTCCCTTAAGTGTCTAGCAGATGTTCGAATACATGTCACGCAACGTCTTTCCTGGATGTCTTTCAGCAGAGGGATAAAAGTAATGTAACGTAGTCAGAACTGGTCTGATGTCATTTCAATCAAAGTCGTTCTTACTTTCAGAAACAACCTAATATCAAAATTCGGATTACGTCAAATTAACGTTGGCATTGATGACTTTCTACAAATGACCCCAACCCAGGCAAGACGCAAAATGAGATGGCAAAGGCGAGCGCTGCTATTGTCTCAGTGGCAGTGATTTTGAAGGTGTTCAGGAATGTGGAGTTAATTCATAAATAATGCATCATTGCCATAAAAAAAGTAAAAAGTCACCAGTTCTTCTGAAAGGTCAAATTATTGGCCTGCATCAGGTACTGAAAACAGCTGAGGAGATTTTAAATTGGTTTAAGAATTCTATCAAAACCTGGAAGGATGGTGCTGATCCGTCCGTCATCTACAGTATTTTGGAAGAAATGTGGTCAGACATCATGAATCACTATCTCACCTCCTTACTGTCATTAAGATGCATTAAAGTAAAAACCAGAGCTACGTTTATTAATGATTTCCATGCACACACAATGCGATGAGAACTCACAGGATTGGGACTAAACAGCTGTGTGTTCATATAAAAACCACCTGTTAGTAAGACTTATTAGAAATAAACACATCATAAAGATTGTTCCTTGGAGTGATGGAAAAAAGGTCATGTGGTCTGATGAGTCCAGATTGACTGATGTGTGCGTCAGGGTAAGAACGGAAGCACATGTTACGATGCGTCCATCATGCATAGTGTCCACTGTACACGTCTCTGGAGACAATGTTATGATCTGCTGTTGCTTCAGTCGGTCAGGTCGAGACTCAGCAACGTTA